>JAJPUD010006532.1:3979-45999 GCA_023553655.1 Myrmecobius fasciatus
GAGATAAGGAAGGAAAGTATATTTTACTAAAGGGTACCATAGACAATGAAGCAGTGTCAATACTAAACATATACACACCAAGTGGTATAGCATCCAAATTCCTAGAGGAGAAACTGATAGAGATGCAAGGAGAAATAGACAGTAAAACTATACTAATGGGGGATCTCAACCTTGCTCTCTCAGAATTAGATAAATCAAATCACAAAATAAATAAGAAAGAAGTTAGGGAAGTAAACAAAAGGCTAGAAAAGTTAGGTATGATAGATCTCTGGAGGAAGTTGAATGTTGATAGAAGGGAGTTACTTTTTTCTCAGGGGTTCATGGAACTTATATGAAAATTGATCATGTGTTAGGGCATAAAAACCTCAAAATCAAATGCAGAAAAGCAGAAATAGTAAATGCATCCTTTTCAGATCATGATACAATAAAACTCACATGTAATATAAGACCAGGAGAAAACAGACCACAAGTTAATTGGAAATTAAATAATCTAATCCTGAAGAATGAATGGGTGAAAGAGCAAATTATAGACACAATCGATAATTTCATCCAGGAGAATGACAACAATGAGACAACATACCAAAATTTGTGGGACATGGCTAAAGTAGTTATAAGTGGTAATTTTATATCTCTAGATGCTTACTTGCATAAAACAGAGAAAGAGAAGATCAATGAACTAGGCTTACAATTAAAAAAGCTAGAAAAGGACCAAATTAAAAACCCTCAATTAAATACCAAATTGGAAATTCTGAAAATTAAATGGGAGATCAATAAAATTGAAAATAAGAAAACTATTGAATTAATAAATAAAAGTAAGAGTTGGTTTTATGAAAAAACCAACAAAATAGATAAGCCTTTAGTTAATTTGATTAGAAAAAGGAAAGAGGAAAATCAAATTGTTAGTCTCAGAAATGATAAGGGAGAACTTTCCTCCAATGAAGAGGAAATTAGAGTAATAATTAGGAGTTTCTTTGCCCAACTTTATGCCAATAAATTTGATAATGTAAATGAAATGGAGGAATATCTACAAAAATATTGATTGCCTAGGTTAACAGAAGAGGAAATAAATTACTTAAATAGCCTCATTTTGGAAAAAGAAATAGAACAAGCTATTAATCAACTCCCTAAGAAAAAATCTCCAGGGCCAGACGGATTTACATGTGAATTTTACCAAACATTCAAAGAACAATTAATCCCAATACTATGTAAACTATTTGAAAAAATAGGGAAAGAAGGTGTACTATCAAATTCCTTCTATGACACAGAATAGTGCTGATAGCTAAACCAGGTAGGGAGAAACCTGAGAAAGAAAACTATAGACCCATTTCCCTAATGAATATTGATGCAAAAATTTTAAATAAGATTTTAGCAAGGAGATTACAGAAAGTTATCTCCAGGATAATACACCATATCCAAGTAGGATTTATACCAGGAATGCAGGGCTGGTTCAATATTAGGAAAACTATTAGCATAATCAATTATATTAATAACCAAATTAACAAAAACCATATGATTATCTCAATAGATGCAGAAAAAGCCTTTGATAAATCCAACATCCATTCCTATTAAAAACACTGGAGAGTATAGGAATAAATGGGCTTTTCCTTAAAATGATTAGTAGTATCTACTTAAAACCTTCAGCAAGCATCATATGTAATGGAATCAAACTAGAACCATTCCCAGTAAGATCAGGAGTGAAACAAGGCTGCCCACTGTCACCATTATTATTTAATATTGTCTTAGAAATGTTAGCTTTGGCAGTAAGGGAAGAAAAAGAGATTAAAGGAATTAGAGTAGGTAATGAGGAAACCAAATTATCACTCTTTGCAGATGACATGATGGCATACTTAGAGAATCCTAAAGACTCAATTTAAAAACTACTAGAAACAATTCACAACTTTAGCAAAGTTGCAGGATTCAAAATTAATCCACATAAATCATCAGCATTTTTATATATTACCAACAAAGTTCAGCAGCAAGAGATACAAAAAGAAATTCCATTCCAAATAGCAGATCATAGGATAAAATATTTGGGAATCTATCTGCCAAGGAAAAGTCAGAAACTATATGAACTAAACTACAAAACACTTTCCACACAAATAAAATCAGACCTAGTCAATTGGAAAAACTTAAAATGCTCATGGGTAGGCCGAGCGAATATAATAAAAATGACAATACTACCCAAACTAATTTACTTATTTAGTGCCATACCAATCAAACACCGAAGAAATTATCTTACAAATCGAGAAAAAATAGTAGCAAAATTAATTTGGAAGAGCAAACGGTCAAGAGTTTCAAGAGAATTAATGAAAAAAAAAAAGGCTGATGATGGTGGACTTGCTGTACCAGATCTAAAAGTGTATTACAAAGCAGTGGTCGTCAAAACCATTTGGTACTGGCTAAGAAATAGAGTAGTCGAACAGTGGAATAGGATAGAATCACAAGACAAACTAGGCAATAACTATAGTAATTTAGTCTTTGATAAACCCAAAGACCCCAGTTTCTGGGATAAGTACTCACTATTTGACAAAAACTGCTGGGAAAACTGGAAACTAGTGTGGAAGAAATTAGGGCTTGACCCACATCTAACACCACATACCAAGATAAGATCTAAATGGGTTCATGATCTGGATATAAAGAGTGATACTATAAGTAAATTAGAGGAATGTAATATAGTTTACCTCTCAGACCTATGGAGATGGAATAAATTTATGTCCAAAGAAGAACTGGAACTCTTAATTGAAACCAGATAGATAACTTTGACTATATTAAGTTAAAAAGTTTTTGTACAAACAAAACTAATGCAGTCAAGATTAGGAGGGAAGCAATAAATTGGGAAATCATCTTTACATTTAAGGGTTCTGATAAAGGTCTCATCTCTAAAATATAGAGAGAATTGTCTCATATTTATAAGAATTCAAGCCATTCTCCAATTGATAAATGGTCAAAGGATATGAACAGACAATTTTCAGAGGATGAAATTAAAACTATTTGTACTCATATGAAAAGGTGCTCCAAATCACTATTGATCAGAGAAATGCAAATCAAGACAACCCTGAGGTACCACTACACACCTGTCAGATTGGCTAAAATGACAGGAAAAGTTAATGATAAATGTTTGAGGGGATGTGGGAAGGCTGGGACACTGATGCATTGTTGGTGGAGCTGTGAACGGATACAGCCATTCTGGAGAGCATTTTCGAGTAACATTCTCATACTCTTGATTGATGTTTGCTTACATTGTGTTTCCTTTATCTGATATGTCTTTTGTGTAGATACCATTTTTATTGCACAACAATAAGTGTGGAAATATGTATACATATATTTGATTTGTCAATTATTTTAACATAATTAAAATGTAGTGTATATCCTGCCATCTAGGGGAGAGGGGTGGGGAGTTGGGGGGAAAATTTTGTAACAGAGAGCTATGTAAGGGTTAATTTTGAAGAATTACCCATACATATGTTTTGCAAATAAAATAAAATTTAAAAAAAATTAAAAAATTAAAAAAGACATTGACAACGAAGAAAAGATAGACCTCTCTAAAGACAATCTTACAATAAAACATGAAACTCTTCATTCAATATGGTTAGAGAAGCTATGAAAATTAAATTGCTTGTCATTTTAGTCACTAAGTCACCTAGTACCTAGTGCCAGTGAGTTCCGTTTATTCCTTTCTTGTATGAGCTCCAAATCCCTGTCTAATGAGTTTGTTATAGACCACAGAACAACTGGGATTTTAATAGTTTAAAGAAAAATTTTAGGGTTTTTTAAAATGTCTTTTCCTTTAGCAACCAGTGCATTTGAGAGGGTGAGAGAGAGAAAGCATACAATCCAAGTTAATTTAATGTTAAATGTTAATTGGGGGGAAATGATCAAAGCTCCTGTCAGGTTAGTGCTTTCTTTACTGGTGTGCTGGGAAATATTTAACAAGCAACTTTTCATTAAAAAAATATTAATGACATACTTTTAAGTTAAATCTGAATTAACATTTTCTCTATTACTTAAGTCTAGACAAAAAATAAAGCTAATCAAATTCTGATTTATAATGTATACCAGTTTCTGAAGTGTAAATGCTTACACTGAAAATTTAACTAGAGGATCTTTTGAACCAGGCTTGTTCTAGGACACTCTAGATTCTCCCCCTCCTCAAATTATTTTGTCTTTACTTGTATGTTATATCCACAATAAAATGTGAATGCCTTAAAAAAATAAATAAGCAAATGAATGAATAAATGAAAGAATGAATGGATGTGTTAGTTATAACTTCGGGGTTGTTTATGTGCTTTCTAATGCCTCATGGCACAAAGGATAGAACTCAGCTGGGATATCAGGAAGACATGAGTTTAAACGTAGCCTCAGAGACTTACTGGCTGTGTGATGCTAAGCAAATCACTTGGCTGCCTCAGTTTCCTTCATATAAAAGGAGATAAAAGCATCTACCTTTTAGGGTTGTTGTGAGTATCAAATATTTGTAAAGTGTTTGGCACATAGTAGGAACTTAATAAATATTTGTTTCTTTCCCATTATTAGCCATAACACATCACCTTTCATAAAATGAATACTGTTCAAATAACCATTGTCTAATTATGTTTTTCAGAAATCAAACTTAAGAAGCACGTCTATCCAGTGCTACTTGTGGCCCATTTTAAATTGCCATTTTTTCAGTATTTTAAATGAATCTGGGACATATTTCTTCATTCTCAGGTAACATGCTCTCTGATTATACCTGCATGTACAAATGATTGTCTCGGCTTAAATCAACTTGCTCAAATTCTGGGCATTTTGGTATAAAACTATGATTTAGAGGGAAAGGCACACTCATTCATTTTCTTCCTTGAATATATCTGGATGAAGGGGATAGTGTGTGTTATTGATTGATTTATAGTGTGTAATTGGATTTATTATTAGCCTTCGATTTATAATCTTAGAAAGTTGCTGAGGGCAACAGCAATAGGCCCTCGATTCAAATCTTCCTGATTTAGGTAGCCTTATTCTCTACAACAGAGGTGTCAAAATCAGACTGATGTCAGGCAAAATTCCCAAGTGGGCAACAATCAAATTAAAAGTAATTGGGAAATGTTGAACAAAATACACTAAAACATAACACCAATAATGTTATTTAATATGTAGTTTTCTAAATCACTATGCAGTCTAAAGGGTCCCTTTCTGTGTTTGACACCTTTGTTCTGATACCATGTTGCTTCTCATGGGTCCCCAAATAAACTGGACCCCCTTGGCCCTACCATACATACTTTTAAGAAATCCATCTTCTGGTTTGTTTGGGGGGATGGGGATAAGGCAGAATGGAAGTGGGATAGTATGATGCAGCAGATAGTGATCCAGCCAGGATGGTATGGGTTCAAATACTGTCTCTGTCACATACTTGCTGTGTGATCCTGGACAAGGTACCAAATTCCCAGTACCCCTGGAAACTACAGAGGAGTTGATGATCTGCTTTGATAGAGGGAGTTTCTTCACTAGGAATTC
This sequence comes from Myrmecobius fasciatus, assembly GCA_023553655.1. NCBI lineage: Eukaryota > Metazoa > Chordata > Mammalia > Dasyuromorphia > Myrmecobiidae > Myrmecobius > Myrmecobius fasciatus. The sequence continues at coordinate 9,470 of JAJPUD010006532.1, forward strand.
CCTATATCAATGTAAGTACAAAGAAAGGAAACTGTTTTATTGCCAGCTACATACTCATTTGTCTCTGCAGATTACTCATTTTTCCCCCTTCCTTTTGTTGTTTCCAAAAGTATTTCTTATTTTGTTTTTTGCTCTGAGGATTTTCCTAGGGTGACATGTTCCCTAATCTAAAAATATGACAGCCCATTTTACCCTGTAACAAACATCACCAGAAGGGCAATGGAGTCAGACTTTAGAGAGAGAAAAAAGCGATAAGCTGCCATATTCCATTCCTTCTGGCAAGGTGGAATGGGGTTGGGTTAGACTCTTTCTCTGTAGAAAATTCCCTAAAACCAGCTATTACTTCTTTTTTTTTTTAAAATCATAGATTTGTAGCTAAAAGGCACTCCAGAAACCACTTAACCAACCCACTTATTTATTTTTTATTTTTATTAAAGTTTTTAAATTTTCAAAGCATATGCATGGATAATTTTTGTCATTAACCCTTGCAAAACCTTCTGTTCCAATCCCCCCCCAAGATAGCAAATAATCCAATATGTGTTAAACATGGTAAAAATATGTTAAATCTAATATATGTATACATATTTATACAATTATCTTGCTGCACAAGAAAAATCAAATCAAAAAGGAAAAAAATGAGAAAGAAAATAAAATGCAAGCAAACAACAAAAAGAGTGAAAATGCTGTGTTGTGATCCACACTCAGTTCCCACAGTCTTCTCTCTTCAACCCACTTATTTTACAGATGAAGCACCTGAGATCCCCCCAGAAAATTAATTAACCTTGGTCAAGGTCACACTGGTGGTGATTTGCATTAAAAACCTCTAGGCCTTTCTAGTTTGGAATATGAGCCTTTCTACATTTTAAGTGGGATGAGTGCATCATTTGTTCATTGTCTTTTAGTATTTAAACTTAGGCATATCTAAATCCAAATAGATGATTTTTAAATTTTTTGTAGATCAGGTCTATCTACAAAAGATGGATTTGTCAAGCAGATTTAACAATGAGCTCATGATTTAAGGGAGTATATTTAACTTACTTAAAAGAGCAAATTATTTTTAATATGACTAACTTGGATGTTTGTTGTTGTTCAGTCATTTTTTCAGCCACGTCCAATTCTCCATGATCCCATTTGGGGTTTTCTTGGCAGATACCGGAATTATTTGCCTTCTCCTTCTCTAGTTCATTTTTTAGATGAGGAAACTGAGATAAGTAGGGTTAAGTGACTTGCCCAGAGTCACACAGTTAAACATCTGAAGCCAGATTTGAATTCAGAAAGAAAGATTAGTCTTTCTGCCTCCTGGTCTAGCACTCTATCCACTATGCTACTTAAGTGCCCTATGAAAATGGATGTTACTAACAGCAACAAATGAGTTTTAGCTTTTCATTTGTATGAAGTCTTGTCAATATATTTGATTTTGTTATTCATACTTGTGACTTCATCAGTGCCTACGTGACTTCATCTAAGCCTTTGATCCTTTGATTCCAGGTTCTCTTCTTATTAGTAGCTAACTAATACCAAAGGCATGCTGGTGCAGAAAGGCCTCATAATTTGTTTTTGTTTCAGCTGTATCAGTGCCCATCTGCCTAAAACTGAAGCTTCTAACTGGCAAGATGTTATAATTGAATTGAAGCGGATTCCAGGTGAGAGCCACGTAAGTATTGATTTTCTTTTCCCCTTCCTGGGCTAACTGGCTTCACCTGTATAACACTGGAAAGTCACAGGAAGTCCCCTTGTCTGGGTATTAGCTGATACACAGTCCAAATGTGGGAAATAAACAGGTTCTAGTGGAATGATAAATGAACACTTTTCTTGTTTTAAAATCTTTTTAGATGTTTCCATCCTCCAACTTTTCACATATATAATTTTCTTTTCTTTTAGGAGTGTAATACTGATATGACTTTGTATACTGAAAGTAATGCCCATGTGAGTATATTTGCCATTTCTTTTGCATGTGCCATAATTAGGGTGTTGTTCCATTGCTGGAGATCTGAAGAGGGAATTTTCTTAGAATCAAGAAAAATTAACAATGGAAAGGACTAGATCCTGGAAGGGTCATATGAAAGAGCTGAAATGTTCTTAACCTGGAGAAGATTTGGGGGACAGTGTGATAACTGTCTTCAAGATTTTAAAAGCTGTCATGTGGAAGAGAGGGTAGTTTTGGTCTGCTTGATCCCAGAAAACAGAACCAGGAATAATGGGTAAAATTGCAGAGAAGCATACATTAGGCAAAACTTCTCAATAATTGGAGATGTCTAATGTTGGAATGGGCAACTTTGAGGGATAATTAATGAGTCCCCCTTTAAGAATGTTGGCAGAGTCTAAATAACTTCTGACTCCAGCTGGATTCCTTCTCCCCTCCTTACAATTCTGATAGTTGTTGACTGTATAATAGAGATCATACAATTCATATGTCTCATTCTTCAAGGTATAGTGATATTAGTGAGTTAATGTTAGGAACAGGCTAGACGTGTGTCTCCTGATTTTCTAGTACAGTCCCTGACTTTCTTCCTTACCCACTTCCAGAAAACTATCATCCCAGAGCTGGCTTAAAAACAAAGTCACTACTGATTTTTGTACATCTCTTGTATGTGCCTTGGGGTATAAGATGACTGCCTCTGTAGACCCACCTTCTCCTCTGTGATATATGCTAGCCTAGTTCTTCCTGGATCTGTCTCCAGGGCTGGTTCATGCTGAGCCCTTTTCCCTGAATAAAATGAGAAGAAACAGACTTTAAGAATGTGAATTACTTCTTCTGAGAAGCCAGAAGAGGACTTTGTTCCTCCAGGACTTATAATGAATTTAGTTGAAGTTATAGAATTCAAATCCCACTCTTCAATATGTTCCTCTATAGTCAGTAAATTTTTAAATTAAAATAATGTGAAAAGGTCTCCATGGAGTCATGAAGTCCAGAATGTGACAGGGTAAAATCTTCCCCCTCCAAACAAGCTTGCTATTATATCATATAAACCACCAATGCATATCAAAAATGTCTTAGGCAGATACCCGAGACTCACAGTTTCAGATCATACCATCATAGATATATATAGTGCCTTATAGGTCAACTAGTCTAACCACCCCCCACCCCATTTTACAGATCAGGAAACTTAAACACAGGGGAGGGAAACAGGATCTTCACTTGATCACACAGCTAATTTAGTGTCAAAAGCAGACTCCAACCTAGCTCTATATCTACTATATAGTGCTGCCTTCCTTAGAAAGAAACTGAGAAGACCAAAAAAGGGAGAGGGAGAACACATGCTAAGCCATAGTAAGACAATTCCACCTTTTTTTGAACCTTTTTTCTTTGTGACAGACAGAAGGAAAAACAGAAGTCATTGTTAAAAAACATATTACAGTCAAGCCAATTATATTGCCTGTTATGACTTACCCTCCACAGAATTCTACAGTAGATCCAGCCACACTTTCATTAGTACCCATATCGACTCTCTGTTTTCTGAAATTTGAGCAAATGTGTGCATTAATGAGATGGTCTCTCCCTCTCTTACAAATAAAATAAAAATCCTGCCTATTACAAGTTGTATAAACTGGGCAACAAATCTATAAAACTGATTAATTTTCTCAAATGTCTAAAGGAAATATCTTTATCTTGCTTAATTGGACTGAAAGTACCGAAGGCAATCTACTTTCTCCCGTGTTTCTGGTTATAAAACCCAAGTCTCTCTTACCTTTTCCTTTACTCTGTAGAAGACAAGGTGTTTGAGTTAATTTACAATCAGGCTTCCCATCAACAGTATATCCTAATCATAATCTTTTTGGCAATGTCAATCTTTGCCAACACCAGGAACGTGGTGTTAGTTTCCCAGCCAACTAGGGCACTATTTGATTAGTGTTGGTCATCTTCTTCTCTCTGAGTCTGCTTGCTTTGTACTTTTATACTTTTTCCATGCAGAATACACGAATAATTAACACCACAAGCTGAGAAATTTATTTTTAGTAGCTCGTGCAAGTCTCAAGGGCTTGGTTGAAGTGAAATTTGCTTGTTTAGACATTCTTCCTTGAATGAGTCAGACCACTGACTTCTATCTGGACTTTAGTTTTTCCCCCTCTAAAAGCAAAATTACTTCTTAAGGATTATTACAGATGTGTGTCAATGCTTTATACCTTTTCAAGGCACTGCCAACAGAGTATTGCCTGTGATCTTTCTAATACTTTTGAGAGGTGTGTAAGAGATACTCTCCATTTTGCCTATAGAGAAAGATATTTGGTTCAAATCCTTCATCTGTAAAATGGCAGAGGTAGTAGACTGATGCCCTTCCAGATTTAAATCACTGAGCTTAGCAAGTTGCTTAGGCAGATTTTATATGACTATACATTTAGTGTCTTGTCTCAGGTCAGACAGGTAATGAATGGCTGAGCCAAGACTCAAAAAGAGGACTTCCAACTCATCTTAGCCCTTTCTCCACACTGAACACAAGAAAAAAAAAATATATATATATATTTGCTGAGGCAATTGGGGTTAAGTGACTTGCCCAAGGTCACACAGTGTTAAGTATCTGAGACCAGATTTGAACTCAGGTCTTCCTAACTTCAGGGCTGATGCTCTATCCACTGTGCCACCTAGCTGCCCCCACAAAAAATATTTTCTAATGATTAGAGTGGTCCAAATAAAAGACCCAACAACTACTTTCAGAGGCAAGGAGTCTCTATAGGTAGGGATGAAAAACATCATGTGGAAGTCTTCATACCTTTTTCTTCATGCAGAAATTGTAAAAAGGGATTCCCATTGAGATCCAGATTTTCTCTGAAGTTCCATGTGCAAAAGAGGGGTTTTGACTTAATGACTTCTTCCAACTTTAGATTCTATGATTTTCTTAAGGGACTGGTTAAAGGGCGTATTGGGGGAGAACTTGAACTAGTACCCAAATCTGCTAGTCCAAAATGTTTCCCATGCACCACCACATGGCTGTTCTAGATTGTGGATTTTTCTGAATATAGTTTTTTTTTTTCATTTTCTGCCAGAGTAAAAACTCTCTAAGCTAGTTGATTCATAGATGTAACATCTTGGAGCAAGATAGGATAAGTTGTTGGTCAAGAATTTTAAAATGTGAAATTATATACTAAAAAAAAAGCAATGAATTCTTGTAAAGCAGCTCTTTTTCAATTCTGCTTGTAGCCAAGTTGCAAAATCACCATGATGAGATGTTTCCTTTTGGAGCTTCATGTGATTTCCTATGAATGTAATGATACCACAGTCAGTCAAGCAGTAGAAAACATCATTGTCCTTGCCAACAAAGAATTATCATCAGACAGGGTGAGCTTTCTCTATACCGTTAAAATAAAAATATGATTTAACTTTGTTTTTTGTCTGTAGTTTTAGTAGATATTTATTGATTTGTTTTTACATCACCTGCCTCTTTACCTTTATTTCTACTCTTTTGTTCACCTCAGAGATCAACCTTTTATAGCAAAGAATTTAGAAAAAAAAATTAGGCAAAACCAAAAGCACATTGAAAAAGTCCGATGCCATATTTCACATCTGTGGACTCCTCTTTGCAAAGAAGCAGGAACTAAAGAACTTCCTAAACCTTTTGGTTAGATTGCTTGAGAGGGAGCCTGATTCAGGCCAATAGACAATCTGCTGATCAAGAACCTTCCCAGAATGAGCAAAGGGTTCAAGAAGGTTGCTACAGTGAGGAGACATCACTAACTCTAATCTGATTTAATGAAATCTATTCCAGTTTACACACAATTCCTAGGTCATATTTGTTGTGTTTAGATAGATTGAGTGGAGACTTTCTAGACATGATTTGAACCAGATTATATGCTACATTCACCTTTCAGACAAACCTCATTTGATTTGAAGGAAAAAAATAGGGGGGGGGAAATAAAATTGGTCCATTAATCAACCAGCCTTTATGAAACTTAGTATATGTCTGACCATGTAGTGTAGATACAAAGAGTGAGAAATGAGCCCTAATCTCAAGGAATTTCCATACTAGGATAATTAATAAACTTGTTATTATTTGTTCTTTGCTCTAGAATAATTCATGGAATTATAGAGATATGAGCCATAATCTCTTTTTTTAATTTTTTTAATTTTTATTAATACTTTTTATTTGCAAAACATATATATGGGTAATTCCTAAACATTAACCCTTACAAAGCTTTCTGTTACAAATTTTTCCCCCCTACTCCCCGCCCCTCCCCTAGATGGCAGGATATCCACTACATGATAATTATGTTAGAATACTTAAGAAATCGAATATATGTATAGTTATTGCATCATTTTTTGTGCAGGAGAAATCATATCTACAAGAAAGAATAATCTGATAAAGGAAATACAATGCAAGCAAACCTCAATAGAGAACATGAAAATGTTATGTTGTGGTCCACATTTCACATCCATCTCTCTGGGTGTATATGGCTTTCTTCACCGAACAATTGGAACTGGTTTGAAGCATTTCATTGTTGAAGAGAGTGATGTCCATTAGAACTGATCCTCATATAGTATTGTTGTTGCCGTATATAATGATCTCCTGGTTCTGCTCATTTCACTCAGCATCAGTTCATGCAAGTCTCTCCAGGCCTCTCTGAAATCGTCCTGCTGGTCGTTTCTTACAGAGCAATAATATTCCATAACATTCATATACCATAATCCATTCAGCCACTCTCCAATTGATGGGCATCCATTCAGTTTCCAGTTTCTAGCCACTACAAAAAGAGCTGCCACAAACATTCTTGCACATGTGGGGCCCTTTCCTTCTTTTATGATTTCTTTGGGATATAAGCCCAATAGAAACACTGCTGGGTCAAAGGATATGCATAGTTTGATAACTTTTTGAGCATAGCTCCAAATTTATGAGCCCTAATCTCAAGGAATTTCCATACTGGAATAATTAATGAAGTTATTATTTGTTCTTTGCTCTAGAATAATTCATGGAATTATAGAATTGGATGTGACTTCAGAGATTATTCAGTTCAACACCTTCACTTTATAGATAAGGAAACTGAAACTTAAAGAGCTTCAGGATGAAGTATTTTGCTCTGTGTTGACAAAGACAAAAAGCAAACAGGTCCTACCCTCAAGGAACTTACTTTTTGACTAGGATAATATATAACAAGCATACAGATAAATCTAAAGTATCTAAGAGATAAAATAGAAATTTGAAGAGGATGAAAGGTTTACTGAAGAGTAGTTAGGGATGAATCAGGGAAGGTCCTTTGAATTTTAAAGAAATTAAGGTCTCTAAAATGCAGTCTTCCAGGAAATTAAATATTATTTCTTAATGGCTTCCATTAAATTAGGAGCTTTTTGATAGTAAATTGTATTTTTTCTTGTTTGGGTTTTTTTGGGGGGGTGAAGGTGGGGGGAGAATCTCAACTGCCTAAACAGTGCCTAGAAAAGAATAGGCGTTCAGTTTTAGATTTTTGTTTCAAATTCGCTTTGAATCAGCATAGAACATAACAATGTAAAGTTCTTAAGGTTGAAACTATTTCTGCTACATTTGATGAAATCTAGTTTCAGATTTTTCAATCGATAGTTTCACAGGATAAACTTGGACAAATGTAATTTTTTTTTTGCTGTTGTTATTACAGCCTTTTTCAATAGTAAAGGAAAGACAAACCCTCCTCACATTTTCTGAAAGTTCTACCCAGGAAATTCATGGACATTCTTAGGTCCTTAGCACTATGCTCAGTTGATAGGATACCACCAGGAAAGAGAATGGAGCCTCACCTTGCTATAATCTTTTTTTTTTTTTGTCTTCTCCTTTGACAGAACATTGAAGAATCAGGATGCAAAGAATGTGAGGAACTGGAGGAAAAAAAATTTAAAGACTTTTTAAAGAGCTTCATACACATAGTCCAGTTATTTATTGGCACGTCTTAATATCATTTGCTGCCTTTCAGCACTTCTGTTGGTGAAAACTTTCTGCTTGAACTACTGGACCAGGGACTCATCTCCTCAAGTCACTGGAATTTGCCATTTTATCAAGATAATGATCAAGACTATGGAATTAATTCACATCACAGAACAAAGACAAAAAAAATGGACCAAATGCTTTTTAATCTCTTTTACTTTTGTTTTTAATTTATTATTGAAGTTCTACAATGTCCTATTATGAATTTTAACTTTTATCCTAAATGAATGGGATGAGAAAACAAGGCTGGTTTGTCCTGAATTAGGCCTCATATTTAAAGAACAGATGCATTCAGAAAAGATCTTTTGAAAGAGGCAAAATAGGGACAGTGAGATGGTGCAATAGAGAGAGTACTGGTCCTGGAGTCAGGTCCTCACATTAGCTGTGTGACCTTGGACAAGTCACTTAAACCTGATTGCCTCCCAAAGAAACAAAATGAAATAAGATAGCATCAAGTTACAGTGGGAAGAGTACTGCATTTGGAGGGAAAGGGCATGAGTTCAAATTCTGCTCTTAGGATCCTTCCCTAATCTTTCTGGGCCATTTCTTTAATTGCAAAAGGAGGATATTGGACAAGATAAAAATCACTCATGTTTATATAGAGCTTTAAGGTTTACAAAAACTTTTGTAAGTTTTTGTAATTAGAAATTTTATTGTAATTGGAAATTACAAAAATTGGAAAATTGTAATTAGAAATATTAGAAAAATATTATTTCATTTTACCCTGGGAGGTTGATGCTATTATTATCCCCATTTGACAAATGAGAGTCATATAGCTAAGAAAAAGCCAGAAGTAACTGCTTTCAAAGGTCCAACCGATATGTAAATCCACATTTCTCTGAGATGAAAAATTACATTTTGAATCTATGTAGTTCACATATAAAATGGTTTTTGAAAACCAAAGGTCAAGTCAAGATTGATGGGGTGCTTTACCATTATTTTTTGCCATCTATTGATTTCATAATTCATAAAACTGTCTTACAGTTGATGTAACTTTTCCCCCAACTATAAAGTGGGTACAATAATAACACCTACCTCCCAAGATTGTTGTGAAGATATTTGGCACTTAGCATGGTGTCAGGCATACAGTTGGCGCTACATAAATGCTAACTATATTATTAGCCTCCATCCTTAACAACACCCTACTATGATGGGGCAAGATGGTTTTACCACACTCCTTGCTGCAGATTTGTAAATAGCTCAGGACCTTTAAGTTGCTAAAGAGTTGGGACAGTAGGAAAGACAGAATCTTTCACCTGAAATCCTAGTTTTGGAAAAAAAGCAAAGGCAAACCAAAATCAGTGAAAAAGGTAGTGGAGGTATTTATACACCAGCTTTGGAGTCAGAGGACACAACTTCAAATGTAACCTCTCTTAATTTGACCACTCTGACTGAGTTCTATTTCCTCATCTATCCAATGAGAGTGGCAGACTAGGTGGCCTCTGACATCCCTTTCCTCCCTAAATCTATGATGCTCTGAAGAAAATTACTGATTGGAATATTTGTTTATCTTTTTTGTTTTCTCAATGTATATAGCACATAACTCTCAGGTTGTTGTATTAAAGAACATATTTTGATTTATTTCTATTCTACAACCTTTAATAGTTAATGGAAAAATAAGTCAGTACACAATGTTTAGAACATAGATTCTCAGGGATGTGTTGATTTTTATTTTAATGGGACCTGAATGAATCTTACCTTTATGCCTTACACGCATATTGTTTGCTTTCTCTCCCCTCCCCAGAATAGCTTCCTACCTACAACTGGCTCACTGCCCTGAGTTTATAAGATCTTCAATGTGTATTTTACAGAATTGGGCCCAGTGAGATAAATTTGATATTATGTCTGTCACTCATGAGTAATGGGTCTTATTTTCAAAGTATTCTCAGTGTCATCATCATGGCCTGAAAGAGGGAATATAATATTCTTACTACAAGATGGTAGTCGGCAAGCACTAGGGGAAAATAGGCTTAGGGAAAACTGGTGATGATCTCACTGGGAAAACTTGGATTGTGCGTATGTTGAGTTTATGCACAAGTGTGAAGAGCCAGGCTGTCAGAAAGTCATCCCCTGCTCTTATCTTTGACCACTGACCATTTTCAGTCTCCAGGAAACTCTAGTACTCCATGAAACAACCTGTTATTATATAGGTAGTAAGGGTCAGAGGTGAGAAACCAGGACCTTTGATTTCATCAAGTATCATCTTATCTTCACACACATGTATATATATACATAATATATATATTTGTATTTGCATATATGTAAATAATATTTTATATAAGGGATTTTCATACTTCATAGGATCATAAATTTAGAGCTGAGAGGACTTTAAAGTTCATTGAACTAATCAATCCCCTTGAGACTATGTCAAAGGACTGATCCATACTTACACAGATATGGAGGTATTCAGACACCAGAGGATCTAAAATCAAGTATCACTTCTCAGATTTTGAGTAAATCATGTTATCTGCCCAGGTGCTCAGTTTCTTCAGCTATAGAATAAGTAGCTGGAAGATAGAGGAGTCAAGAGGGCTGGATAGGTTCCACCTTTTTAAACTGTGGGTTGAGACCCCATTAGGGGGTCTCATAACTGAATGTGGGATTACAAAATTATGATTTATTATTAATAAATGTTTGATTTGTATACCTATTTTATATACCCAGGATCACATAAAAATTTCTTAGGTGCAAAGGAGTCACAAGGGGAAGCCCTGAGATAGATGCCCTCCCGAAAGCCCTCTTAATTCTAGGTGTATGATCTTAAGTGAATAGAGGATGGATTTGAACCTTGGTCCTCCTTCCTATCAATGTCCTGTTTATATTGTGCTACCTCTTAATGTTAAAGATTTAAGCTCAATTCAGTAAATATGAAGCATAAGTTTGTATCTTATTTAGTTCTTTTTTTAAAAAATGACAATGATTTAATTACGAGTTCTCTCTCCGAAAAAATCTTGGGTGCAGAGTTCCATCTGTATACACAGAGTACCCATTTGGACAAGTTTTGCCAGTTGCCCTTCTCAAGACACGCTGTGTTGTGATGCACAGGAACCTGGAGTCAGGAAGTCCTTAGTTCCCATCCCATCCTTATAAACTGTATGACCACAGGTGAGTCATGACTACTCTTGAGTCCTAAATTTTCATATCTTTAAAATGGAGATACTAAAAGGCAATGTATGCAAAGTACTTTACAAATCATAAAGCACCATATAAATGTCAGTTATCATTAGCATCATCTCAGAATAATACATTTGGTTTCTATTTCACCTTTCCCCTGAAAAGTTGAAAGCATTTTACAGAGGCTATAAATAAAACATTAATCTCTATGTCCGTGGTCTTAGAAAAGATGGTGGATCAAATGAAAATAAGGCAGTGGGATCAGTTATTAATGCTGTTTAGACTCTGTACCAAGGCAATAATGCTGAAAGTCCTCATGGGAAGAAGTCTTATGATCTCTGGATACTGATAAGAAGAAAGGGCTGTCTCAAAGGGAGTGGCTCTGGTAATGACTAGAGGAATCAGTGTAAAATTAGTGAGCCCAGTGATTTTATTGTTGTTGTTGTTGGGCAGCTAAGTAGTCCATTGGTTAGAGTGTCATCCCTGATTCAAAGCTAACCTCAGATACTTAATAGCAGTGTGACTCTGGGTAAGTCACTTAACCCTGCTTTCCTCAATGTCCTCATCTGTCAAGCTGGAGAAGGAAATGTAAAATCACTCCTGTATCTTTGCCAAAAAACCTCAAATGGGGTTATGAAAAATCATAGATGATTAAAATAACTGAACCAGAAAAATTATTGTTGTTAGCAATAACAATAATAGCTAGCATTTGTAGAATACTTGTAAGTTTGTAAAGCACTTTATATACATTATCCCATTTGAGTCCTACAGGGTAAGGACTTTTTTTTTCTTCTTCTTTTTACAAATGAGGAAATAGTGTTCATGAATAGGCAGTTTTTAGAAGAAGAAATCTAAGCTATCCAGAACCACATGAAAAATGCTCTAAATCACTAATACTTAGAGAGAGGCAAATTTAAACAATTTGCCTTAGACTTTAAACAACTCTAAGGTACCACCTCATGCTCTTAGATTAGCTAAATTGACAAATAAGGGAAATAACAAATGTTGGAGGAGCTGTTGGAAAACAAGAACATGAATGCTCAATAGAGAGTATGAATTGGCAGAGGTATGAATTGTTCCAGGCATTTGGGAAAGTAACTTTGAACTATTACTACTAATTATATTAAGTTTTACATTTATATAGCATTTATTGTATTGTTGCATTTGATCCTCAAAAAAGCCCTGAGAGGTAGCAGCTATTATTATTCCCACTTTACAGGATAGGAAACTGAAGCAAAAAAGGAGATTTAGTAACAAAAGAAGTTTTAGGGTCACACAGGTAGTAAATGGGGCCAAGTTTAAATTCATGTCTTCCTGACTCCAGGTCCAGAGCTCTAGCTGGTGAACCACCTAATTTCCTATGATCCAAAAGCTATTAAACTGTATATACTCTTTGACTTTATGACATTGCTACCAGATCTATACCCCAAAGAGATCAAAGTAAAATGAGAAGAGCCTCTATGTAGAAAAATATTTATAGTAGCACTTTTGTAGTATCAGAACTAAAAAGTAAAAGGTGCCATACTTGGGGAATGGCTAAAGAATTTATTATATATGAATATGGTAGAATATTATCATTCCATCAGAAATGATGAGCAGGATGGCTTCAGAAAAACCTGGGAAGACTTATATGAACTGAGCAGAACCTGGAGATCATTGTACTATACACAGTAACAACATTATTATAATGATGATCAATTGCCAAAGACATAGCCATTCTGACCAATATAGTAATCCAAGACAATTCCAAAGGATCCATGACAAAAACATGTTCTTTACCTCTAGAGAGAAAACTAATGAACTCTGGGTAACATTTTTTTTTTACTTTATTTTTTTTTTGTTTTTCACTGAGGCAATTAGGGTTAAGTGACTTGCCCAGGGTCACACAGCTAGGAAGTGTTAAGTGTCTGAGGTCAGATTTGAACTCAGGTGCTCTATCTACTGCATCAACTAGCTGCCCCTGCTTTTCTTTCTTTAATATGACTAATATCGACATGTTTCACATGACCTCTTGTATATAATTAATGTCATATTTCTTGTCTTCTCAATGTAGTGGAGGAACAGAATTTTGAACTCAAAATGTAAAAAAAAAGAATGTTAAAAATAAATATATTTTTAAAAAAAGAAATGACAAAGCAAATGATTTCAGAGAAACCTAAATAAACCTATATGAACAGATACAGTATAAATTGTTCACTTCATTTTGTAACAATGATATTTTTTAAAAATGAGCAACTCTGATGAAAAAATGACCAAAAGCAAAATTCCAAAGCTATCAGTTTAAAACATGCTCTCCACTCCAGATATAGAAGGTGATGGATTTAGATAGCAGATTGAAGCATTTTTTTAACATGGCTAATGAGATAATTAATTTTGCTTGATCATCCATAAGTTTTTTTTATTTTTCTTGTTTTTTCACTGAGTGGGATATGGAGGGAATTTGAAAATGAAAATAAAATTGAATTTATGAAAGGAAGAAAGGGGAAGTTACCAATAGAAAAATTCTATTAAAGAGGGTGAAAGGAAAGATAGCAACAAGCATTTGTTCAGTACCAAACTATGTTCTGGGGGGGGGGGGGCTGTATTAAAACACTCCAATAAAACTGTCTCATTTGATCCTTATAACAACCCTTGGAGGAAGCTGCTATTATTTTCTCTAAGGAAACTTAGGGAAATAGCTGTTAAATGACTTGCCCAGGATTACACAGATAGTTACTGAACTCTGGTCTTCCTGAATTTGGGCTTGGCACTCTATCCATTGCATCATTAACAATCTTCATAGAATTTACTCTGGGAGGGACCTTAAAAATCTTTCTATCCAGCCCTCCCATTTTGCAGATGACAAAACAGATCAAGAAACATGAAATTACTTGCACAAAGTCACACAAGTATTCACTAATAGCAGTGGATTAAAAACTAGGCTTTCTAACACTGGATCCAGGGCTCAGTCCAGGTATTTTTTGGGTTGGTGTGTGATGTCATTATCTATTTGTTAACTCTATCTTCAGTTCTTCCAAAGATCTGAGATTTTAGACCATGGGTACACAAAGAACATACTTCCACAAGTATTGATCATTGTGCAAAATTGAGGTAATACTGCCAGAGAACCTACCTGACAGTTACTTTACTCTCAAATGAACTAATGTATCAGTAATACTTTGTAAACCTCAAAAGAAATACAAGTTTCCTTTTAAAAGTTCAATTGGAGAGGATGGTAGGCTTTGAAACTGTTACTTACATAATATATTGAGGATGATGTAAAACTATTAGAATCCTTGGAAGAAGAGCTTAAGAGAGTTATAATAATTTTGAAATAGTTAAAAGGTTAGAGAACTTGGCAATCAGATCATTACCATAGTTTCAGAAACCCAAACGATACAGAATAGCAGAGGCATGGCTCAGCTAATCTACTTTTAACCACCAAAAAATGAAGCCTTTATTTGCCCACAAGCTTATGATGAGTCAGATGTAGGATTTGGCAGCCAAGCAGGTTAATGTGCTTTAAAACTCTGTTAATAGCCAGGAGGAGGTGAATAATAGTCCTGTTGTATTCTGAAGTGCTCAGACTTCATTGAGATCATTGTGCATATTCCTGGGCATTGTGTTTCAAGAATATGTCTAAGGTGGGAGTGTTTTGATGATGAGTGGATGAGAGAAGATGCTATAGAAAGACTGATTGAATTAACCCATCAGTCACTCAACAAGCACTATGTGTCAGACTCTGAAGGGAATGGGAAATGCTTTGTCTAGAAAAGAGCACATTTGGATGAGCAGGGCAGGATCACCACAGCTGACTTTGAATATGTAAAATTCTACCCCAAAGATGAGGATCTGGCTTGTTGTGTGGGATGCCATTTATATGGTGCTAAATTTGGGCTCAATATAAAGAACAACTTTCACACAACTAGAAAAGCTAAAATAAAATATACTGCTTCATTAACTAGCACGGTAAGACTGTTCCACCAATTTGCACTTGCTTTTACAATCTGAGCCCCGAGACGGTAGGTTATACTCACTCTCTCCTCAAAGTTCTAGGAATCACATCACCCTAAGGGACTGAGTTTCTCCTACTGTCACTCATAAGCCCCTATCAGGATGCTTACTATTAATAGTAAGCAAAAGTATTTTAGGAAAGGTATTGATTAAGATGTTATGACAAGAAGAGTTGGAACAAAAACATTCCCTCCTCTCCAAACCAAGGGTATACTCTCACCTTGTGTAAAGTTTTTTTATGGGAATGGGTTCATATTTGAAGTGATAAATATATAATATATAATGAAGTATATATTTTAAGACGTGGTAAAAGGGAACCTCTCACCTCTGAGAGACTCTGATGAGTCATTTCTCGGGGCTGCTATCTTGAGGGGTATGACATCTTTGCTATATGGGTCAGTTTGTTGCTGAGCTGACCGTTCAGCCAATGTCCTGCAATCTGCAATGTGCTACCTGGACACATTTACTTCAGAATGTTTGTTTATAAATGTTCAGAAAAAAAAAGTACAGAATATTGGTTCATAAATGTTTAGAAAAAAACAGGTACAGAGGCATGTGGTCACAGCCTTCAGAATAGTGAGAGACAGCCATCCCTTTCTTTCTGTGCCGTAAGGTCATTAGTACTGGGATTTATCCCCTTCCAGATAAGAGGGAAGAAAACAAGAGATAAGGGGTAGTTTCTCCTTTTCTCTGGAAACTTCTCTTTCTTCCACTTAGGCAACAAGGTGGCACAGTGGATAAAACCCTGGACTTTAGAGACAGGAAGACCTGAATTTAAATCCTGTCTTCGAGGCTTACTAATTGTGTGAGCTTGGGTAAATCATTAAGGGGTTCTTAGTCTGTTGGATCTTAGTCTGTTTCCTCATCTTTAAAATGAGAGAGCTGGACTTGTTGGCTGCTAAGGTCCTTTACAATTCTAAATCATGGATGCTATGTTTACCTTCATTCATTAGGCCTGGATGTATTGCCTCCTACTGGTTACAATGGAAATAGGAAGAAGGAAAGAGTGAAAGAGAGGTGAGAGGGAGAAGAGGAAGAAGAGAAAGAGGAGGAAGAAGAAAAAGGAGGATGAGAGGGAGGAAACTTTCCCCTCAACTTCTGTCTAGTAATAAAATGATTCCTAAAGCTGGAATCCTTCAGTGATAGAATCGTTTACAAGTTAGCTTACTGCTATCTATCTAATCATTTATCTTTTTTCTAGCTCTCTCCAAATACACACAAGGGATAATGTACAAACATACACACACGTGTGCATATGCACATTTTTATAGAAAGCCCCAAAAAGCTTGCTCTTCTCAACTAGTCATGAGATGTTTCTTACACACGATTTTGCAAGTGTGAATGTTGAAAATTATTTATACATATGTTTTGAAAATAAAGTGTCCCCCTCCCAAGGCAATTGGGGTTAAGTGACTTGCCCAGGGTCACACAGCTAGGAAGTGTCTGAGGTCAGATTTGAACTCAGGTCCTCCTGATTTCAGGAATGGTGCTCTATCCATTGCACTACCTCACCCCTAAAAAGGTTTTTGGGTTTTTTTTTAAGATGCTTCCTATATGATGTCATTTGTTTTTCATCCCATGATCAAAAGTCCCATCATCTTTTCAAGTTGATTAAAATTGTGTCGATAAATTTTGATGAGACTATCAAAAAATTCCCTAATACTAAACTTACTCTAATGATGAGCTAATTGATTGGGAGAGGACTAGCACTCCATTTTTAACATTTGTTGCTGAAGATATTATAATAATGCTGGATGACCACTTGTTGGGAATATTGTAGAGATTTATTTCAGCTGGATTTAAAGATCATTTTAAACTTTAGATTCTAAGATGCTAGTTAAGAGGCAATCAACATTGTCAACATTCAATCAACATTCCATCTAGTGTTCTTGGGTAGGCCAAGTTAATCTAATAAAAATGACAATTCTATCTAAACGAATGTACATATTCAGTTCCATACCAATCAAACTGCCAAGGAATTACAAAGCTAGGAAAAAATAATACAGAATTTATCTGGAAGAACTAAAGGTCATGAATTTCAAGGGATTAAATTTTTAAAAAATACCAACAAAGATGGTCTAGCTGTACCAGATTTAAAATATTTTAAAGTGGTGGTCATAAAAACCATTTTTGATTTTGGCTAAGAAATAAATTAGTTGATCAGTGAAATAGATTAGGTATACAAAACACAGTAGTCAATGATTATAGCAATGTCATGTTTGATAACCCAAAGATTCCAGCTTCTAGTATAAGAACTCACTATTTGACAAAAATTGCTGAGAAAATTGGAAAATAGCATAGCAGAAAGTAGGCATTGATCAACACCTAACACTTCATACCAAAATAAGGTTGAAGTGGGTTCATAGTTTAGAGTGATAGACTATCCCTTGTTCTCCTAATTTGCTTATACTATCTCTCACATCTTTGTAGAAGGAAGGAATTTACGGCCAAAAAACAACTAAAAAACATTATGAAATGCAAAATGGATAACTTTGATTATATTCAATTAAAAAGTTTTTGAACAAACAAAATCAATGCAGCCAAAATTAGAAGGGAAGCAGAAAACTGCGGAAACAAATTAGCATCTGAAGGCTCTGATAAAGGCATCATTTCTAAAGTATATATAGAGAATTGACCTAAATTTATAAGAATATAAGTCATTCTCCAATTGATAAATGGTCAAAAGACATGAACAATTTTCACATGAAGAAATTAGTCATTTCTAATAATATGAAAAAATGCTCTAAATCACTATTAATTAGAGAAATTAAGACAACTGTGAAATACCAATTCATGTCTCAGACTTTTTTAAGATGATGGGAAAAGATAATGATAAATGTTGAAGGGGATGTGGGAAAACTGGGACACTAGTACATTGTTGGTGGAGTTATGAACTGATCCAACCATTCTGGAGAGCAATTTGGAACTATGTTGAAAGGGCTATCAAAATGTGCATACCCTTTGATCCAGCAGTGTTTCTAATGGGCTTATATCCCAAAGAGATCTGAAAGGAGGGAAAAGGACTCACATGTGCAAAAATGTTTATAGCAACCCTTTTTATAGTGGCAAGAAACTGGAAACTGAATGAATGCCTATCAGTTGGAGAGTGGCTAAATAAGTTATGGAATATGAATGTTATGGAATATTATTGTTCACTAAGAAATGATAAGCAGGATAATTTTAGAAAGGCCTGGAAAGACTTGCATGAACTGATGCTAAATGAAGGGAATAGAACCAAGAGAACATTGTACATAGCAATAACAAAATTATGTGATGATTAACTGCAAAAGAATTGGCTCTTTTCAACAGTGAGATGATTCAGGCTAGTTCCAATAGACTTGTGATGGAGAGAGTCATCTGCATCCAGAAAGAGAACTATGGGGACTGAATGTGGATCACAACATAGTATTTTCACCCTTTTTTATTGTTTTTTTCCTTGCTTTTTTCTTTCTTTCTCATTCCCCCCCCCTTTTTATCTGATTTTTCTTGTGCAACATTATAGATGTAGAATTATTTTAGAAGAATTGCACTTGTTTAACCTACATTGGATTAATTGCTGTCTAGCAGAGTGATATAATAAGCAAATTAGAAGAACATAAGATAATTTACCTCTCAGATCTGTGGAGAAGGAAGGAATTTGTGTCCAAAGAAGAACTGGGAATGCATAATTGAACACCAAATAATTTAGATTATATTAAGTTAAAAAGTTTTTGTACAAACAAAACTAATGCAAACAAGGTCATAAGGGAAGCAACAAATCTGGAAAACATTTTTACACTTAAGGGTTTTGATAAAGGCCTCATTTCTAAAATATATATAGAGAATTATCTCAAATTTACAAGAATTCAAGCCATTCTCCAATTGATAAATGATCAAAGGATATTAACGATTTTCAGATGAGGAAATTAAATCCATTTCTAATCATATGAAAAAGTGCTGTAAATCATTATTGATCAGAGAAATGCAAATTAAGACAACTCTGAGACACCACTACATACTTCTCAGATTGGCTAAGATGACCGGAAAAGATAGTGATGAGTGTTGGAGGGAATGTGAGAAAATTGGGACACTCATACATTGTTGGGGGAATTGTGAATAGATCTAACCATTCTGGAGAGTAATTTGTAACTATGCTCAAATATCAAACTCTGCATACCCTTTGATCCAGCAGTGTTTCTATTGAGCTTAAATCCCAAAGAGATCTTAAAGGAAGGAAAGGGACCCACTTATGCAAAAAATGTTTGTGGCAAGAAACCCTTTTGGAAGTGGCAAGAAATTGGAAACTGGATGCCCATCAATTGGAGAATGGCTGGATAAATTATAGTGTATGAATATTATGGAATATTATTGTTCTGTAGGAAATGAACAGCAGAAGATTTCAGAAAGGCCTGGAGAGACTTACATGAACTAATGCTGAGTGAAATGAGCAGAATCAGATCATTGTACATGGCAACATCAATATTATATGATGATCAATATTGATGAATGTGACTCCTTTCAACAATGAGATTGTTGATGCCAGCTCCAATGATCTTGTGATGAAGTGAGCCATATATACCCAGAGAGAGGAGTATGGGAACTGAGTGTGGATCACAACATAACATTCTCACTCTTTTTGATGTTGTTCGCTTGCATTTTATTTTCTTATTCATTTTTTTTCCTTTTTGATCTGATTTTTCTTATGTAGCAAGAGAATTGTATAAATATGTTTACACATATTGGATTTAACATATTTTAACATGTATAACATATATTGGATTGCTTGACATCTAGGGGAGGGGATGGGGGGAAGAATGGGAAAATCTGAAACACATGACTATGCAAGGGTCAATGTTAAAAAATTATCCATGCATATGTTTTGAAAATAAAAAGCTTTTTTAAAAATTACTGTCTAAGGGGAGGGAGGGAGAAAAATTTTAAACACAAGGTTTTGCAAGGGTGAACATTAAAACTATCTTTGCATGTATTTTGAAACTAAAAAGCTATTAAAATATATTCTTTTAAAAATCAGTATTCTCTGTCTTAGCTGAATGTGAAATATTCATTCGAGTATACAAAAAGAAAAAAAAATCAACAACTCTTTACCTCAATAAATTTATATTTTCTCAGAGGAGATGAAATAAAAAAAATGAGCACATATAAATTATGTAAAAAATGATATCAGTAATTTGTGATGGAGGGCACTTACAGTTGAGGGTAGTCAAGAAAGGCTTCATTAAAAGGTCTTGTTTGATCTTGAGTTCTGATCTAAGGTAGAGATAAGGAAGGAGAATATTACATACATGGGAAGCAACCTGTGCAAAGGCAGGTTGATGAGAAAAGAATTATCAATCCTAGTTCAGCTATACCAGTACAAGAAGGAGAGCAAAGTATAATATGTTTTTCTAATATAATAATTATATATAATATGTATTTTCTAAGCATAGAAAAACAGTTTGGGGTCAGGTTTTAGAGTTTTAAAAGCCATAGGTAATAAGAAGCCATTGAAGATGATTGATTGGGATAGTGACATGGTCAAAAGGGAAAATTTTTTGGCTATTCTATGGAAAGTGGATTGGAGGGGGGAGAGACTTGAAGTAGGGAAGGCCTTTAGTAGACCATTGTAGTTATCCAGACAAGAGATAATAAGAATTTGATCTAACATGTGACTACAAGATTAAAGAGAAGGGAACATCTGGGAAAGATTCAGTGAAGGTAGAAACAAGAAGATTCAATTGAATATTGATTAGGGAGAGTGAGGAGTCAAGGATAACTTTAAGCTTGTGGACCTGGATGGTAATATCTAGAAGAAGGAAAGCTTAAAAGGTAGGGTGAGGAAAGATGATGAATTTTCCTTTGGCTAAATGCTACCTTTCACTTGTTTGAACTGAAAAATTTGAAGATCTTGTCATCAATTACCTACCATTCACTTTCCAAAACAAGCACTTCCTAAGACTTAATGATGGCTGAATCTCAGGATTCAGAGGACTGTCCATACCTGCAAATATTTCACATGAGAATCAAGGAAATTCAGCTGCTGAGCTACCACAACAGAGACCATATTTAATGGGGCTGTTTATTTAAACCACAAGTGGATGCCACTTTGGTTCCAAGCTTAGCTGTTGTATTTCTCTGTGCACCACTGTGTTGTGTTTCTCCTTTCAAACCAACATGTGCAAAGTACTCGGGGTGGAAAATTATTTGCTGCTCAAGAGATCAACATCCAGTTTAAGCATGGAATTTTATTCCATATTTTGATTATTCTGTCTTCACACAATTCTATTCTGGTGTTTTGTTTGCTTTGCCCAGATGGTAAATGCGCCATTAAGTTTATCCAGCCTGAATTAATTATCTTTTTATAGTAAAAGAAAATCCTCTCCTTTTGACAAGTAAGATGTTTGTGTCGTATTTATGAATAAATAAAGGCAGCTGTTATCCACAGCTTTATTAATAGCGCTGCCTCTAAACAACTCATCTGGAAAGAAATATACTCTCTTCAATGCCATGAAGGCTCTTGGTGAGCTCAAGTTTATTAAAGAGTGAATACCACAATCCTATTATCCAAATTGCAGCAAAAGAACAATAATATATATATTCTCTTTTGGTTAGAATTTTTAACATCGGGTACTTTTCCTTTACCCAGATCATGTTTCTGGGATTTCAAGGTCTAGTTTCTGAAAAGACACAGAAAACTGGAAGGCTGTATCTCCTGGCATCAGGAGTTAAACCCAACAATAACTGAAGAGTGAGTGTGATTTGAACATTGCCCCCTCTCTCCAGTAGGGTTGATTTTGTTTTGTTTTTGTTTGTTTATTTTATTTTTTATTTTAAAATTTGGGAAGCTTTACAATTCAACAAGAGAGCTGCCTTGAAGTTGGTCTTATAAATCCTAGAAATCATAATATTCACAAAGCATTTGGGATGGAAAATTATTTGCATAACAATGCAATCATTCTCAAAGTGTTCACCTCAACTTTCTGTTGCCTTACATTCATTCATTCAATCAGCAAAGATTCCATGGAAGAGGCAAGAATCTTACTTTATATCATCTTTACTTTTTTTTTTAATTTATAGTTCTTCTTAACATAGGATACAGAGGAAAGTTGCTGGAGTTAAAATGGTAATAACAACTCTTTAGGGTTTATAAATCACTTTACATATGTCATCTCATTTGATCCTCACTACTGCTCTTATCTTATTTTTACTGATTAGGGAACTGAAACTAAGACAGATTAATTGAAAAGCTGGAGGTGACAGCTAGTAAATGTATGAGGCAGGCTTCAAAGAAAGTCTTTTTGATTCCAACTTCATCATTCTATCTACTCCATTTACATATGCCAACATGATATAATGGATATAATTCTGGGGTCTGAAGTTAGGAATACTTGGATTCAAATGCTAAATCTCTCAGAGCAAGATTTTCAATCAAGAGCAAATTATTTAATCTTTTTGTGCCTCAGACACTTACCTCTCTAAGACATCTTTTAGATCATCAATGGGTTGTGATTCACCTCAAACAATATATATTAATATAGGATACTTAAGGACTTCTCTTTAATAATGAGCATCCTTGAAAATGTAACCTTGGAGAAAACAGCTCCTTAATTATTATAGGGAGATGTATGTTCACCTAAATTATAAGTCTCTGACATGAGCCATAGGCCTTAAATGAAAGGATTTTGTTTCTTCAAATAGGGCTAGTTCCCCCAAATGTCCCAATTTGGGAGTGATATTGGGTAAGTTTACCCAACAGGGCCTCCTCAATAAGTGTCATGGTTAATCAAAAGCAATCAAGTGAATAATCTATATAGAAACAACCAATTGGCTAACAACTGGATAACATATCTAGGCTATGACTTTCCTTTAATTGGCATTTCATTGATTAATTAAAAAGATTCTTGACCAGATACAGCAGTCAGACAATGATTTGAACCGAGTGCAAAGAGCCAAAGAGTGAAAGCAATTTCAAGTTCAAATGTGCACAGTGCTTTCAAAGATTCTAAGATAATGTCGAGCACAGAATAATATCTTTTTAACACAAATATTCTATTGGCATGTGACTTTTGGCCACAGAACTCCCATGACCTCTAAAGAATCAAGGTGATAGATACCCCAAAGGGGAATGGAAAGACACCTAATGGGGATAAGTAAATGGCAGCATATTATCTACCAATGCCATGTGGCCAAGAAAGTAGGGTAAGATTGAAGAAATATATGATGGAGACCAGGCTGGTTCTATAATAAGTGTGTTATGTTGGTAGAAAGAGCTGTAATAAAACCTCCAATGTGTGGAGAACCTATGAATGAACATGAAAAGAGTTACAGATTATAAGAAGTTATGGACTGGCTGATCTCTACTTTTTCTGCATCCCTATTATTGGTGGTTACTTATCTATTTATTTGCTGTATTCCTCTAGTAAAATATAAGCTGCTCAAGGGGAGAAGGTGTTGTTGTGTATCCCAGTACCTTGTATATTGTAGATATATTTTCCTTAACACATGCTTGTGCTACTGGACTCTACTGGTCATCAGAGCCATAACTAGAATGAGATATCCACTACCACACTCATGACACTGGATTTATCGGGGTCTTCAGGCATTTCTGATTAACTCAGCAGAAAAAAGAAGAGAATATGGCACCTAGTTAGCAAGAGAAATTAAAAACGAGAAGCTTCCAGATAGCTCCTTCTTCCTCCCCAGGCAGGTATGCCCTAGCCCACCATAGGCTAAGGGGAGACGATGCCATTCCATCATGTGAAGTCTTCTGCCTCATCTCCAGTCTCCTGGGGGAGGAGGAGAAATGTCATTTCAACGTGCACAAAGTCTCCTGCTTTAGGAGTGAAGAAGCTATTCTACTGGGCCAGGCTTTCTATCTGTTCTCTTGTCTCCTGATTGTAAAGGAGAAACACCATTCCATCAATCACCAGACTCTTCCTGTCTAAGCAAAAGGAGAAAAGCCATTCCCTCAAGCTTCAGCTTCATTTTCTTTGTTGGAACAAAGGGAAAACTTACTTGTTGCCCCATTTGAACTGCCTAAAGCCCCAAAATAACTCCATCTGAGATTATGGACCATGAAAACCCATTTATCTACACTCACTTCTCAGTGATAAACTCTTAACCATATTCCAATCATCCCAGTGAATCCGAATCCCCAGTGGTCATCATTCTTCCTCTGTATATTTCTTCCTCTCCAGACCTATGTCATGTGTCCATTGCCTTCAGCCTTCCATTACACATTTCCAGTGTCACAATCTAAAGCCACTCAACCATTCCACTGAGCTCTAAGGCTTGTGCTTGTTCCATTCACAACAAACTTGCTGTCATCCTGAATCTTTATTCCTTCCATATTCTGATCCTCACTGAGACCTGCATGTATCCTGATGACTTGGTTTCCTCTGCAGCATTGGCTGCACTTTTATTCTGAACTCCCTGATCATGATGGGGATATCCATTGGTATCCATTGCCACTTCCAAGTTCTCCCCTTCCCTTCACTCAGTAATCTTTTTGACTCTCATGTTGACTCAATCAAAATTCTGACAGCTATTGTTTTCTGACCTTTGTGACACTTCTATTTTATTTTTCCTCAGTGAATTAATCTGGTTCACAGTTTCTCTAAAGGATTTCAACATACATAAGGACCCTGAACTTACTAATTTTTTTATGATTTATTCCACTATTGTTATCCCAGCAGCTCAATTTATTCATTTTCCAAGACCTAATCTACTGTATTTCAATTCAAGGATGATTCTACCTTTGAACTCATTGTCTCCTCACACCAAATCTTCCTCCTTCCATAACTCCTTGTTACTATCAAGGGGACCATCTTTTTAATCACTCAGACTCATATTCCAGATGTCATCCTCATTTCCTCACTCAACCTTCCTATCCATCCTGTTGCCAAAGCTTGTTGATTTTAATCTTTTGCTTATGGTCTCTGTTCTGTTCTGACTTTGCCACCACAGAACCTCACAGTCTGTTACTTGGTCTCCTTGTCCTAAGTCTCTCCACACTCCACTTCATCCTACTCAGCTGTTAAAATGATCTTTCTAAAGCAAAAGGCTGACCATGTCACACTGTTGAGGTTGGGTAGAGACCCCAGAAGGTTGAGGTGTCTCAAAAGAATGTTAAGGCTTGAACCCATCTCTAAAACAAGGGGCAAAGTTTATTATAATTGTAAAGCCAATTGAAACGGACTAAGTTTCAAGAGTTTTAGCAAAGAAACAGAAGCACAGAGACATATTTATCCAGTTCTCCATGTTATTGATATGCTAATTTTATGGCCTAGGGATAGAACCAAGGAGTGGTCTCAATAATTTGGTTACTGCTGACCACTGACAGACAGTAATATTTGTAGGACTGAAGGCTTGAAATCATTGACAGACAGATTGTTAGAACAATAGTCTCAGGATCACCAATATATCTTCCTTCCCTAAAGTTTAAGGGAATCTATACACAAAGTCTAAGGGAAGAAATATTCCTAGGCCAGAGGACTTTTATAATCATTGATTATATAACAGAAGCACCCTAAGGTCAGGGTACCTTAAAATTATTGCTGTCTCCCCCAAAGGCTATATTCAACTCTCTCTCTCTCTCTCTCTCTCTCTCTCTCTCTCTCTCTCTCTCTCTCTCTCTCTCTATATATATATATATATATATATATATATATATACATATATATATATATATACATATATATGTAACTCTACTCAGACTCCAGCATTCCCCAATCACCTTTCAAATCAACAAGTCTTCTTATATCTTACACACCGACATCCATGGACCCTGTGATTCAACAATTGACTTCCTTCCTGTTCCTCAGCTGAGAATGGGAGCATTTCCTGATTTCCTTTGAATACAAGGTACAATCCTATGAGAAGCCTTATTCCAATCATCTCTCTGCTGGCCTCTAATCTCACATCTCCCACAAACTAGATGTTCAGTAGAAGTCTTCAACTCAATGTAACCAAAATGGAATTCATTATCTTTTTTCTTTAAACACTTTCTTTCACACTCATTTTTTCTCTATTGCTATTGTTATTTGGGTCCCATTTGACTCAAATTGAATGTAAATAGCAATCATTTATGCTTTGGCCAGAAACCCTGAGGGTCTCCCCACCCCAGATTTATTTATTATTTAGATTTTCATTTTTTTGGACTAAGTCAAAGAGGAGATTCTTTGCCTCAATTGCTACCCAGTTTTAATCATGAATGGGTATAGCCTCATTCAAATTGAAAACTGTTGAAGACCTTAGCTACAAAGTCCAAGGTCTCCCATTTCATCCAGGGCCATCCCCAGTCATCTTAATCTATATCTGGCCACTCCAGATGTCTCTGGAGGGAAAGGTGAGCAGGTGACCTTGACCAGCCCTCCCTCACTTGCATGCCATGGCATCTATTCCCTGAAGTCATGGTCCTCTTGGAGAAGGAAGGACAAACAAACAACCATCTTATTCCCTCAGGCTTGTGATCTAGGTCTCATCTTCAAAGTCTTACTGCCTCTCCCTTTATTTCCCCCATCCCTTCATATTCAATCTGTTGTTAAGGGCTATCAACTTCACCTTTGCAGCATCTCCTCCACCATCCCCCTGGTGCAGCCCTCATCAGCTCAAACTTTAACCATTGCAGTGGTCTTCAAGGCTCCTTCCATTCCCATCCATCCTTCATTTATCCCCAGAGTGATTTCCCTAAAGAGTAAGTCTGACCAATAAAATCCAGGGGCTCCAGGATCAAATACAAAATCATTTAGTGTCCAAAAGTCTTCATAACTTGTCCTCCCATTTCCAGTCTCCCTACATCTTATTCCTTACCACGTCCTTCTCCAATCCAATGATACTAGCCTCCTTTCTATTCCACAAATAAAACACTACATTTCTTGACTTGAGACGTTCTCCTTCCCCACCTCTTTCCCACTTATCTCTGAAATGTTCTCCCTCTTCATCTATTGGCTTTCTTCAAGTCCCATCTTCTACTGGAAGTCCTTCTCAACATCTCTTAACTACATACCTCTTTAATTTGCTCCTTTAATACTTTCCTATTTATCCTGTATGCAGTTTATTTGTATATATTTGGTTGTTTGTTGTTTCCCCTGTAAAATCATGAATTCTCCACCAGGATCCAAGACCACTTCTCTCTGTTTTCTTCGTGTTTTCCAGAGCTACACCCTAGCAAGCAAGCTAGTCCTGAGCTGTTTAACAATTCTCTGGGCTCTGGACGAACTTTGCTGCAATTAAATCACAGAACTGGGTTTGGGCAAGCACCAACAGGCCCAGCCATGAAGCCCTGCTATGATTGAATTTTTTCTCACTGTTACTGTTATGTCTCACCCTTGTTGCTACATTACACTGATTCTTTATCAAGTCACAAATACATAAGTCAAGATTTAGCCCCATTGCTTCATTTCTCCTATTAGAAGAATCTCCAAGTGTCTAATTTCTCTATAACTCATGTGAGCTCTTTGGTATTTTAGGAGTTAACAATGGTTGCCAAACCCCTGTGATTCTGATTATTTGTTGACAAGTGAACTGACAGTCACTTTCTGGCACATAGTAGGCATATAATAAATGTTTGTGGTGCTATTTGTTTTCTGATTGGCTGATCTTTAATTCTACTGCTTTTCCTCTGTTCATCTTGAAGATAGCTTGTTTTAGGTCACTGTTTGACCCACTCTTACTTTTCATTGAGAGCTCCTGACTCACTCCACATATTCAGTTAGCTGCCAAATCCTGTCAATTCTATCTCTATAGCATCTCTCTAATAATTTTCCTCAGCTTCATTCACACAGTCACCTTCCTAGTCCAGACCTTCATCACCTCTCAACTGGATTTTTATAAAAGCTTACTTCTTTGCCTCAAATCCTTCCCCACTACTATCCATCCTCTACACAGCTGTCATAGTAGTTCACCTAAAACACAGGTTTAACTATGTCACTCCTCTACTCAGTAAATGCTGGTGGCCCTTATAATCTCTAGGAGTCTAGGATCAAATACCCAATACTTCAGTTAGACAGTGAATTTTTTGAGATCTGCCTTGTGCTTTATTTTGTTCCCCAGAAATCAGTATAATATTTATATACAGTAAGTGCATAATAAATGCTTAACGATTGACTTAACACATGAATTGTTGGATTGGCTTAAATTTCAAAGGCAAAGTGAATCCCTATACAAATGACCACTGATGTCTTGAAATAGCAATATTAATAATGTGATGCTCTAGACTTCTCCATTTTCTATCTTCTCATATGAATAATCAAACTAAGTATTGTCCTATTTTAAAAAACATATATATGCCCCCAACATACCTAATCATACTAAAATAACTTCACATTTTGGATGACACTATTTTTCTTTGTCATATTATTCTAATCATCAACATTTCCTACATTATTTTGGAATTATTCTCACTTTTTCTAGTTTCTATTAAAATTATTTTTGGCTTCTTTCCTAGATTTATTTCTTCCATCCTGTTTAAGAACTCCTCACGTTACCAAATAAAAATGCAGACTAGAGAGCAATTCTTTAAGCCTTTCTACATTCTCTAAGAAGGGAAACCAGCCTGTATTTTTTGCATATTTATGGAGAATGGGTCATACAGGAACACAAGCATAGTATACATCATGAAGTCATTCTGCCCACATAGGCATATTCTATACAATGTTGTCCCAACCAATGTAGTTTCACAATAAAATTACCACTGTATTAAACTTTACTTTCAGTATTATTATGAGAACCCACTGCAACAATATTCAACTGATTTTATACACACATACATGAATATATATGTATATATACATATATATACACACATACCCATGTACATATATATGCATATATATACAAATGTAAATGCATGTGTATATACAAATATATATATATATATATATTCATATGTGTATATGCAGGTGTTTATGTATGCATATATGTATATTACACAGGTATATATGTATGTATATATAATAGGTGAGGCTTGCCAATGAGAAGAATGATTATTAAATAACTAAATATTGGGGAGATCCAGGATTTTTCTCCTTACTCACTCAGAGAATTGGTCAAAGCTTAGTCCTCTGAAGGTCAGAGCAGATAATGAGATGAAATATTAGAATTGGTACCTCACCCAACAAAAGAACTTAACAACTTTCTAAAATTATAAATTATAGGGATGGAGCTGACATTTGTAAACACAATTTCTTCACCTGAGAGTTTTCTATGCCAGTTAGATTACAAGTTCAGACCCTAATCATGACCTCAGAAACTAGATTCAAACTCATTTTATCCTGGTAGCCATCACATGAGATAGGTTTTATTACTGTGTCCATTTTACAGATAAGGGAATGAGGTATGCTCGGATTCACATAGCCATTAAGCATCAGATTAGTTTTGAACTCAAGTACTTTTGTCCCTGAGTCTTGTGCTCCATGGACAGCGCACTTGACCATTCAAGCAGCAATTGGGAAAATCAAAAAAGGTTTCATATGGAAGATGGTACCTATGATGTTGCTTCTTTCTTCTGCTATTTCATTTAGTTCTATCACTAGTATTTGACTTATCCTTCCCACTTGTTAATCTATTGAGGTCAAGCATCATTTTGCCACTGGGGAGCTGTCAAAACTGATAGATACTACAGGCTAGAGATAAAACAAAGTCTGCTTTCTAAAAAATCCCCATCATTGACTAAAGGGCAGCTGGTTGCTAAGCAGAGAGTAAGAAATAACGGCGGTGGCAAAGGCTAGCAACCTGTCTTATTTTTCTACTCTTAAGGTTACTTCTGAAGTAAGAGCTCCCTACACATATCCAGGTAAAACACCTGGGTAGAGTTGATGGTTATAACATTGAATTTTAGGCTGAAGATTACCCAGCCAGGCATAATTCTTGTTTAATTCTTCTTACCATCTGATCCTGTTTGTGTTTTCGAGCACCTTTAATAGGATGTCACTCCAAATCACTGAAATATAAAGACAAGCGCTGTGATTTACTTTGTGCTACAGAGTGATTTCTATTTCCCTGGGGACTTCAGGAGGGAGTCATTATACCAGTGACATTGTGTGTTAATGTTGAGTTGTTCCTAGCAGGGAAAGCCAGTAGACTGGCCAGATAAGAGGGCTTACTTCTCTCTCAGATGTTTGCTAGAGAGGGAGTGGTTATGGTCTCCAGGTCCTAGAAGTAGTTCCAGGTGAGTATACGATCTGGGTTGATCTAGGAAAACTGTCACCTGAACATTGCCTCATTTATTTATAGTTTGTTGTATTCTGGTTTAGAGATGCTGAGGATTTACCACCAGAATTTACTACTTACTTCCAGATGACAGGATAGCTAGATCTGAAATCCAGCAGGCTATCATGTCCTCAAGGCCTGCTCTCATCCAATCTATCCATCATTTCTGAAGAAGGTGACAAAAGAATGGGAACAAAAGGAGTGATCTATTTCTCAAGCTCAGTTTCCTGGTGCATTTGACATAATTTTAGTGAGAATTTAATGCCATAACATCCTCCCCCACTCCATCACCATTACCTGACATAATGGAATACACACCAATCTTTCCAGTACCATTTTCACCTTAAGCAACTGAGCTTCTGATAAAAAGAGATGAAGTGAGATGGGATTTCTTCACTAACAAAGGCTACACAAAGTCTTAAGTCACAGGATCTGAGGGTTAGAAACATCTCAGAGGCTACCTTTCCAACAGATAAAGACTCTCCCAAATAAGAATCCCTTGACATCAGACCTATGCCCATTTAAAGGTTACTTAAAGACTTCCTATAAGAAGGAACCTCCCCACCCCTTTCATCAAGGGCATCCCATGACACTTGGAATTGTTATAATGAGGAGGAGTTTTCTCTTTATAAGAAGTCTATGTTTGCTTTTTTTGAAACTCCTGCTTATTGTACCTAGTTTAGCCCTTTAAAATCAAGCAGGAAAGTGAAAATAAGAGGCATGAGAGATTGGGAATCAGAGTGCCTGGGTTAAAACCCTGTCTTTGCTACTCACTAGCTCAGTCACTTTGGATAAATCATTCTCTCTCTTTCTGTAGCTCAATTTATCCATCTATCAAATAAGGGGTTAAAGCATATACTCTCTGAGATCCCATAATGCTACATTATCCCATGATCTGGTACATCCCATAATCTATTATCCCATTATCTCTTCTTAATGGATATAAGGAAAACCATAGTAACATTTCCCCATTCCCAAATCTTCTCTTCCTTGGGCTTAACATTTTTAGCTCCTTCATGTGATTTTCACAGAGCATGCACTCAGACCTCCTGACTAAAGATCTAGGGCATTTTCCACTATTTTATGTTGCCTTGTACTATGAAGAAGACACAGCAAAGTGGAACATGAAAAGATAGATTGTATATGACTAGTGCTATCAAACAGTTCATATCTATGATTATATTTCTATTTAAGGTCACAGCAGGAATAAGGATGCAGGACTATCTAATGGATTACACAATTAAAAAGTGAATCATATGTTAAGGTGATATTAGAGAAAACATTTGACCTTTCAGTACCCAGTGACATCATTGATAAAGCAATAAAACTGATTTTTAATATGACCAAGGATTATAACTTCTGTTTGTGAAAAATCACAGATCCAGTAAAAAAAAGGAGATAAAACTACATATTATTTCAAGACAAGACTTCAGTGGATTCATGTTCTCAATGATGTGGATATTTCACATTCCTGCTAGCAACTAAATCTTCCACAAGTCTGTGGGTAATATAATGGTTAACAATACCTGGGAACATTTTCATTATGCCTATTAAGAGATTGAATACAAAATGCCACGAGAAAGGAAAAATTACAAGAAGTGAGCAAGACCAGAAGAAAAAGCAGAAAATGGCAGTGTAGCCAAGAAACTATCTTATAATTGTTACTAACATAAGATTTCCCTTCTCTCACTCAAGAAATAATAACGACTTCCTCTTTAGGAAGCATATCCATCAGATTTCAAAGCTTGACACATCAGGTGATAAGATACAACATCTTTCAGATACTGAAGTTCTTCCGTTTGCTCGCTGGACAAATCCCTTTCATCCATTTCCATTCCCAAGGTTGCCACAGTATGCTAATAAAGCAACTAGAAGAATACTTAGACTTTTAGAGGTTCCTAACCTTGGCTCCATGCACTTGTTTTAAAAAAAAAATTCAATACTTATCATTCGATGTAATTAATTTCCTTTGGGTCCTATGTATTTTATTTTATGCTTATAAAAAGATAATTTTGTTAAGGGATACATGAAGTTCATCAAACTGCTAAAAGGATCCAGGACGTGAAAAGAGTGAAAAATCAAGGAAGATAATTACAGTAGGAAGATAATGCATTAAAGGGAACTAAAAGAGGGAAGTGAGAAAGACACTGGGTGAGAGGCAAGGAAGGGATCAGAGTGAAGTCTAGAAAGTTAGAAGTACAATCAGATGGGAAATGAAAGTTGTGGTCTCTGAAAATCTGTAGTGAGAAGGATTCTATTACTTCCTTTCTACTTGCCTCTTCTACTTTTGAACATATTTATTTAATATTAAGATTTTCACCACCTTTCATTAAGCCAAAATGTGTTTCTCTTCAACTCCTGTTGGTCCTAATTTAGACCTTTGGGGCCAGGAAGAGTAAATCACTTCTTCATCCTTTTGACAGGTTTCTGATATTTGAAAATAACTATTTTATCCATTCTTATGTTCCTCATCTTTAAATAAAATGTCTCTAGTTTTTACAGCCTATTCTCATATGCCATGGTCTCCAGTTCTTGGCTGTCCTCCTCTGGACTAGCTCTAATTGGTTGCTGTCAGGGTGGTGACCAAGAGGGTGGGTAATTCCAGGCACTAGTATTTAAGTCTGAGGTATCATCCATAGCGTATCTATTGAAAAATATTGTTATTAATGAAGAAAGTTGACCCTTCTCTTCTTTCTATCCATTGAATCTAGTTCTATTCTTTGAAGAGAATAGGAATAAGCAATCTCCTTTCTGTATGAGTTCTTCCAGAATTTGAAGATGGATAATTGTCTCCATCTGTAGTCTTCTACTTCTCAAGCTAAACATCTTTAGATTCATGTAAATAGTTCCTTTATAACTACTAGATGCATACAGGTGGGGTCTGTCCCAGGCAATCAGGAAATGAGAGATGTTCTTTCTTCTTTTGTCTCCTGGCTCTCTCCTCCTTCCCCCAAACCTCTTCCATGACTACCCTAATAATTTTTTCAAGAGTTCCCTTGAATCAGGTAAGAAATTAGATGAGAACACTTTGATTGCCCATTCCCAACACCAGAGGGAACATTTTATTTTTAAGGAGTCTTCTGAGTTTAAGCCATGTTCAAATTTTGCACACTGTCAACACAAGACAAAATGTTTTATTTTGTTTTTTTGTTTTTGTTTTTGCCACCACTTCCTTCAAGGACTAATAATTTGATCTCTGCACAGCTGTTTCTCCAAATAATTCAAAAAATAAAATTGTCCCCATGAATGATTTTGTTTTAATGTTGTAGCAATCAGACATAGGAGAATCCATCAAGTGGAAATGAGAATTGCTGTTGCAAAAGGAATTCAGGTTCAACCTGTAGGGTTGAGCCCATAAACTATCAAGTAATTGCTGGCTGGTTATCTCTCAGTGAGATTGCCAGACACAGGTAAAAGACAACAGAGGGAGGCTGGGAGTGTTTTTTTTTTTGTTTGTTTGTTTTTTTCTCCAGGGTTTTTTAAAAACAGCAGAGATTTTTCTTTCTCATATGGGCAAGTCCATTCCAAAAGATTAATTTCTTGCTTTCCTCTAATTTTATTACATAAAAGATGCTTAATTTGAGCACAGGGTCTTTTAGGTTTGAGGTTGGAATACTCAGGGGACACACAAGAGGTACAGACAGTTCAGTAAACAGAAATGTGCCTCAGAGTTGTTGCGGATAATGATAACTAACACATATAGTACTTACAAATATGCCAGGTACTAAATGCTTAAATATTTTATAATCATTATCTCATTAGATCTTCACAACTATTCCATTCTACACAGAAAAAAAAACTGACAGAAACAAATGACTTGCCTAGGATCACAAAACTAGTACATGTCAGAGAATGTATTTGAACACATATTTTCTTGACTTCAAGTCTCGCACTCTATCCACTATGCCCCCCAATTGTCCCCAAGTTAGGAAGCTCTAGGTTCATTTTATTTTATTTTTCAATTAATACATTTTTGTTGTCTCTCTTTCCCATGCCTTATTCCCACAGCCATTTAATAAGAAATTGAAAAACAAAACCCCTGTAACAAACATGCATAGTCAAATACAAATGCCCATATTGTTCATGCCCAGAATTGCCTATCTCATTCTGTATCATGAGTCCATCATCACACTGTCATGTAACACTCTAACACTATACTTTGTAGAACAAGTGTCAACTGATATCAGTAAAGGGATTTTTCTCCCTGGGAATTCCCTGTATCAATGAAATCACAGATCTTGATAAAAAAAATTTAGTCTAGCAGATGGGAGGTGATAATCACAATATATTCTGTCCCCGTCAGACGACATTGGAGTACTGGTTTTAATTCCAGGTGCCAAAATTTAGGAAGGACATTAATTAATACAATCTTCATCAATCAATATATTTGGCTTCATTAAGGGAACTATAATTAGCATTGAGCATGTAAGTAGTATAGTGGATAGAATGCCAAGCCTGAAGTTAGGAAGACTTTTCTTCTTGAATTTAAATCTAATACTTAGTAGTTGTGACTCTGGGCAAGTCACTTAACCCTATTTGTCTCAGTTTTCTCATCTGTAAAATGAACTGGAGAAGAAAATGGCAAATCATTCTAAGATCTTTGCCAAGAAAATCCTAAATGGGTCATAAAGATTGTTTGGTAATGACTGAAAAATGATGTAATGACAAATTACAAGCATTATTGTTGTATATTACTCTTTAAAAAATCCTCAATTGCTTGAGGATTTCAAGCAAAGGTTGGATCATTTATCACCAGTCATCTTCACTTTTGTGCTACCATTAGAATTTGATGGCTCTGGAAGAAAAAGTGAAACTAACAATTTTGTGCAACTCTGCCTCACTTTAATTCAATTCATGCACAAGTTAAGACAACATGCAGGATGCCATTGGTCCTTAAAAAAAATGAACAATAAGAGATTCATAGATTAAATGGCTCCAGAGATACTGCTTAACTTAAAGGATCTTGAAAGAATAACAGTAAAGGCCTAATACTTTATATAAAATGATAATATGGATCCTGACCTTCCCATAATATGACAAGAAGTCTATGGTGGTAGTCTGGATCATGCTCCTAAATTCTGGAAACTGAGTCAGGTTCATTAACTCTATGGTTTTAACCCAATGTTTTTCTGTTGAGAAGCAATTTGAACCTATACATGAACCACATTTTAGACCTTGGATCCTGTTAACACAATGCTTTTGAAATTTAACTAAAGAATCTAGACTCCTAGAAAAGGCTCTTTCTATGAATTCATAAATTATATAAATTACAGATGTGGGGGGGCAGATGAAGAGAAATAAACTGAAGTTCTGAGGTTCTCTGTTAAAATATCTTACTAAATGTAAAGAATAGTAACGAGAAAAAGATAAAAGAGAGAAAAAGAGCTAGAGACAGAGACACACACAGAGATAGAAAAACAGAGAGAGACAGACAGAGACAGAAACAGAGGAAGAGACAGAGACAAAAAACAGAAACAAACAAACAAACAAAAAAAACCCAAGGAAATCCAACAAGGAAGTTAAATTTAAATCTTTAAAGAGGTGATTTCTTTTATATTTGAAAAGAATACAGATAAAAATTCATGTAGAGACTTTTGGTTCTTCTTTGGAAAGGAATTATAATCAAAACACAAGAAGCCCTTAACCTTCCACGAACCTCAAGTAGCTACAGAATTTAAGCCAAAAATTTTGGTCTCATGAAAAAAAAAGAAAAGATGAAATCAATTGAGTGGAAGGGTCAAGTTTCTCAGGAATTATGGTCAGTTATTTCCACTAGATGTTTTCTACTCATAGCCACATGCATATGTCCAAGAAAAGGAGGAAGGAACCTAACTTCATTCTAAGTATCCACTACAATCTGGTTTTGTTTTTTGTTTTTGTTTGTTTTGTTTTGTTTTTTTGCTTTTTTCTTTTTGCTGAGGCAATTGAGGTTAAGTGACTTGCCCAGGGTCACACAGTTAAAGAATGTTAACTGTCTGAGACCACATTTGAACTCAGGTCCTCCTGACTTCAGGGTTTGTGCTCTATCCACTGAGCCACCTAGCTGTCCCTACAATCTGTTTTTAAAGCAGGTGTCCCAAACATTAATTTATTTTGAAATTAATGAAATTTTTCAAAATATTTAACTTTTTGTTTCTTTATGTTTATCATTAAAAAAAATTCAGTCCTATTATCTGACAATGAGAAAAAGAGACACCTTATTTTTTTATATATATGTATATAAAGCTTTGTTTTTTCTTAAAGCTTTTTATTTGTATAACATATGTATGGGTAGTTCCTCAACATTGATCTTTACAAAGCTTTCCATTACAAATTTTACCCCCAGCCCCCTCCCCTCCCCTAGATGGCAGGAAG
>JAJPUD010006532.1:50999-108172 GCA_023553655.1 Myrmecobius fasciatus
TGTGGGATTCTGGTTTTTAATCCAGTCTGATATCTGCTTCCACTTTATGGGAGAGTTCATCCCATTCACATTCACAGTTAGAATAACTAATTCTTTATTTCCTGCCATCTTATTTACCCAAGTTATGTTTTCCCCTTTCCTTTCCCCTTTCTCCCTTCCCCCCTCCTCAGTACTTTGCTTTTGATGACCCTCTCCCCCAAACAATACTCCACCCTTTAGATCCCCTCCCCCTGTTTTTACTCCTTTCCCCTGATTCTTCTATTTTCCCTTCTATTAGTTTGTCCCTTACTTTTCCTCCTTTCCCTCCCACTTCCCTCTAGCAACAGACAAGTTTCTATTTGAAATCGAATGTCTGATATACACTTTTCGAGTCCAACCTGATGAGAGTAAGATTTACACAATGCTCATCTCCCTCCCCTCTTTCTCTCAATTATATTAGGTTTTCTTTGCCTCTTCAAGTGATTTTACCTTGTTTTTACCTCCTTTTTTTTTTAGATCTTATTTTACCACTTTTTCCCTCTTTTCCCCAGTATGACCACCTTTTTCCCTCTAGTTCTCTTTTTCATATTATCAAAGTAAAATCAAATCATACCCCCATTCTTTAAGGATACCCCTAGTAGAGATATAGTTCTCGAGAGTTCTTTCCTTTTTACATTTTTACGCTTCTCTAGAGTTTTGTGTTTGGAGGTCAAATTTTTTGTTCAGATTTGGTCTTTTCATTAGAAATAGGTGAAATTCTCCTGTATCATTGAATGACCATCTTCTTCCCTGGAAGATGATGCTCATTCTAGATGGATAACTTATTCTTGGCTGTAATCCAAGTTCTTTTGCCTTTCTGAATATCTGATTCCAGCCCCTTCGATCCTTCAATGTGGAAGCTGACAGATCCTGTGTAATTCTAATGACAGTTCCTCGGTATTTGAACTGTTTTTTTCTAGCAGCTTGTAAAATCTTTTCCTTGGTGCGATAGTCCTGAAATTTGGCTACGATATTCCTTGGGGTTTTAATTTTGGGGTCTCTTTCAGGAGGTGATCGGTGGATTCTTTCAATACCAACTTTGCCTTCTGATTCTAAAACATCAGGGCTATTCTCTTTCATGATCTCCTGGAAGAGAGCATCAAGGTTCTTTTTTTCATCGTGACTTTCAGGGAGTCCAATAATTGTTAGATTGTCTCTCCTGGATCTGTTTTCCAAGTCAGTTGTTTTTCCTAGGAGATATTTCATATTTTCTTCTATTTTTTCCTTTTTTTTTTGACTGATTCTTGAAGTCTTATTGAGTCATTCATTTCAATTTGTTCAATTTTAATTTTTAAGGTATTATTTCCTTCAGTTATCTTTTTTAGGTCCTTTTGTAACTGCCCATTGGAATTTTTTGGTTCATTGCATTCTTTTTCCATTTTGCCAATTTTATTTTTCAGTGAATTGTTGTCTTTTTCCAATTCACTAATTTTATTTTTCAGTAAATTGTTATCTTTTTCCAATTCACTATTTTTATTTTCTAGTAAGTTGGTGACTTTTTCCAATTCACCAATTTTGTTTTTCAGTGA
Organism: Myrmecobius fasciatus; assembly: GCA_023553655.1. NCBI lineage: Eukaryota > Metazoa > Chordata > Mammalia > Dasyuromorphia > Myrmecobiidae > Myrmecobius > Myrmecobius fasciatus. The sequence goes on from JAJPUD010006532.1 coordinate 52,547, forward strand.
ATTGTTGTCTTTTACCAATTCACTATTTTTATTTTCCAGTGAGTTGGTGACTTTTTCCAATTCACCGGACTTATTTTCCAGTTTTTCACATCTCTGTTGCAGGACGATGTTTCCTTCTTGCACTGCTCTCAGTTTATTTCTCCAATCTTCTTCTAGCTCTCTTTTGAGATTCTTTATGCAATCTTCCAGGTAAGCTTTCTGAAAGGGAGACCAGCTTAAGTCCACCTTTGTGGCTTTATCTGGGATTGTTTTCAGAATCTCACGATCTGGGGACTGCTCTAGTTTCTCTCCATAAAAGCTGTCTATGGTGAGAGCTCTCTTCTTCTTGCTCATTATGTTTAGCTGAGGTATCAGTCACCAGCAGGGAATTCTGCAGCCTCAGCAGCAGCAGTCGCAGCAGTGGCAGCAGCAGCAGGGATTTCAATTTGCCCTGGGGCTGTTTGCCGAGTTGACTTCTGGTCTGGGGCTGATCTGGCTAGATCCGCACTAGGACCACACTTTCAGCTGCTCTCAATCCACCCTTTATCAAAGGTAGACCTGCCAAAGCACCTGCCTGCAAGCAGAGCAAAGTGGCCCAAGGGTCTCCCAGGGACTTCCTGGCAGCCTAAAATCTTCTGGTCCGTCCCAGCCCTGGACTTGCACCCCGGCCACGCACTGGCGTCTGAGTGCCGGGAGCTGCTCGATCCCCCGCCCGTCTAAAACTGACCTCAGAAGTTCTTTCAAAGTAGATATTTGATAGAAGTGCGTTGTAGTCCAAGTGTTTGGTGAAGCCCTCACTCCAGAACCAGTTCAGAGGCTCAGTTTCTCTGTGTCTGAGGGAAGGTCTCAGGAGCTTACAGAGAATGCTGTCTGTAATTCGTCATCTTGGCTCCGCCCCATAAATAAAGCTTTTTATTTACAAAACATATGAGTGATTTTTCAACATTGACCTTTGCAAAAACTTTTTTTTCCCAAGCTTTTCCCCTCCTTCCCCCCACCCCCACCCCTAGATGACAGGTAATCTAATACATGCTAAATAGGATAAATTATATGACAAATACAATACATGTATACATATCTATACAGTTATCTTACTGCACAAGAAACATCAGATCTAGAAAGAGAAGAAGAAAAAACAACCTAAGAAGGAAAACAAAATGCATGGAAATATTCACAGAAAGCGTTAAAATGCTGTGTTGTGGTTCACACTCAGTTCCCACAGGCCTCTCTCTGCATGTATATGACTATCTTCATCGCTGAACAACTGGTTTGAATCACATCATTGTTGAAGAGAACCATGTCCATCAAAATTGATCATCATATAGTCTTGTTGCTATGTATAATGTTCTCCTGGTTCTGCTGATTTCACTCAGCATCAGTTCATGCAAGTCTCTCCAGGCCTCTATGAAATCCTCCTGTTGGTTGTTTCTTACAGAACAATAATATTCCATAACATTCATATACCATAATTTATTCAGCCATTCTCCAATTGATGGGCACCCTTTCAATTTCCAGTTTCTTGCCACTACAAAAAGGGCTGCCACAAACATTTTTGCACATGAAAAGAGACACCTTAGCAAAAGCATTCATATTCCCATCTTTAGACAAAATCTAAAGTCATTCTAACACTGGTTTTGGGTCCTCACAATTGAATCAAATATCTTAATCTTAGTTCACACGAATCTCAAAAGTAATAAATAAATGGAGATTGCTCCAAGACATACCTGTCCTTTTTAGAGAATACGCTCAGGCAAGACTCAGTTTTTTTTTTAAATAATTATTTCTAGAAATGTGATCAATGACAACTCCCTCCATTTACCAATCTTGGATTTGCTAATGTAGCAATTAGGGTTTATTTTCATTAATACCCAACCCTATGCAATAGTAAAGATCAGGTACTATCAATCAGTTCCTTAACCCCGTATATCTAGTGAACTTTAAGGTATAACCTCTGGGTTCTCTATATCACCCAAAGAGCTGATTTCTTCTTTTTAAGCTCTAACTCTTGTATTACTGCTTTGCTCTTATTGCCCTAATGTTTGGTTTATGTATTATCAGAACTCATGAATCACTCCTGATTTTCTCAAAGTAAACTCTTCCCCATCATCTTGATCCTCACTTAAGCCCCTATTCCAAGTTACAATAAATACTATTACTAAATACTACTTTTGAAATTGAACTAAATACTACTAATAATTTTTTTCCCTGAGGCAATTGGGGTTAAGTGACTTGCCCAGAGTCACGTAACTAGGAAGTGTCAAGTGTCTGAAGACAGATTTGAACTCAGGTCTTCCTGCCTTCAGGAATGGTGCTCTATCCACTGTGCCACCTAGCTGCCCCTACTAATAAATTCTAATATAATATAATAGAATTATCAATGAAGGTCAATATTAATTATTCCCCATTCTCACAATTATAGTTGCATAGATTTAGTGTTAAAAGAGACTTGAAAGGTTATGTGGTCTAGTCCCTGCATTTTACACATAAGGAAACTGCAGAAATAGTTAAGTAATTTTCTTGAAAGGATACAGAGACTTACAAGCGAATGGAATAAGTTTAAACTAAGATAAACTGTGAAATTCAGCACTTACTACTTGTTCAAATGATGTAGGGATAATCACGACTCCAAGAATCCATGCTAAGAGAATCCTGAGGCTTTTAAATATACAAATAACTTATAGATCACCTCCTTCCCCATTCCTAAGCATCACCAAGGGCAGGCAGGTTTGACTTGAAAGACTTTCTTCCTGAGATAAGTCCTAGTATTCTATAAAAAGAGACAAGGCTCTCTTCTGGACCTGATTTGCTTCTGTCTCCTTTCTGGTCACTTCAGGGCAGAAATATCTCACCTCTATGGCGTCAGCATCATCTGAACTGATGGATGCCCAAAGAACATGAGTCACCATGTCTTGCCCTGCTGAGAGTAGATGCATTTTTATGTGGTAATGGGGAGGTGAGGTACAACAATAGAAGAAGCCAAGTTGCATTAAATCATTGTTGCATATCTTTACTATGTTAGGGCTAAGTCTTTTGTCAATTGTTCAATAATTTACAAGTGTCTCACTTCTTTAAAAAATTGAGCCTGAACTAAGAGCCTTTCCCCTAATACCTCTGTTCCATATATACATTTCAGGTGTCTTTTTGGTAATTTCTTTACTCTTTCATCAATGTTCATTTTCATCTCACTCTGTGGCTATCACAAGGTTTGGGGGGTGGTGAAAGGAGGTACATAAAGCCCTCCCCACCAGAAATTATCTTAAATGCTGTTGAATAGCAATTCCATTTTTCCTCCTTTGCAGTTACTGAAATCACACTGCTAGAAATAATTTCCTTCCACTTTATCTTGTTTTCCAGAAGCACTTAGAACCTAATTTCCTCTTGACTGGCTTTTCCCCTTACGCCATCAGGAATCCTTAACTTGTATATTTCTCACTTGTCAAGTTTTCCCAGATATTACGCCTCAGGCACCAAGAATTCTATGTATAAAATGCAAAAAGAGAGACTGTCTCTATGCACATCCAGACTGATGCAAAAATCATCTCGTTAACAATCCAAACAGGAATTTTTTTTTTTTAGGTCTGAGTTATTGGATAGCTAGATCTGCCTGCCTTAATCCATTGAGCTAGAAAATTGCTATATCATTCTATCATTTTTTGCTGTGTAGATACAGAGACCATGTCCTTCATATAGCAACCAGAATGACTTTTTAAAATAGCTATTGATATAGATAGCAATACAACACAGTCCATTTCTAGCCTATTCTCACTGAATATACAAATATACTTTCTATGTCTTTGTTTTTATCTCTACTGGATGAGACCAACTACAGCCAGATTTTGGCCATCGTTGGACACTGAAATGGTTCATGGACACTGATGATTAGTCATTTTGAAGATGATTAAGACAAGGACATTTATTGAATGAGATTCATTCTTCAATAGGAATAAAGCAGCTGTCAGTTGGGGAAGACCTATGCAATTAACTTAACAAAAGGACTTCATTTTCACAGTGTAGTTCAGAATGACTTCAAAGGGAAGTGAGATGCTTAGGCCATTGAGCTGATTTTGCCAACTCTGGGTTTTCCTGTGACTTCTGAAATAAAGGAAAGAAAGAATGGAAGAGTGAGTGAGGTGAAGGGGAAGAAAGAAAAACAAGGAAGCAAGAAAATAAAGAAAAATAGAAATAGAAGGTGGAAAAAGAAGGAAGGAAGATAAGAAGGGAAAAGCAGAAAGAGTAAAAGATGAGAAGGAAGGAGTGAGGGAGGAAGAAAAGATAGAGAAGAAAATATCTTGAAACTCCATCAAATATTTACTAAGCATTCAGTGAGTAAATGGGAAGACAGAGAATAGGAAACTAAGTAAGGAAGGACTCTTGGAAATTCTCTATAGGTTTCAGAAAAGGTGCTAATTTACACCAGTAAATTTTCTTAACTAAGAGTTCCCTGAACTAATGAAACCCCTGTCCTTATCCCTCTTCATTTAATAATGAATGTAATAGCTTTCTAAGGGGAAGATACTCATGGGAATGTGTAAGTTCTGGTGTGGTTGTTAAAAAACCAGTAACATTGCTTTATAGACATGCTTTACTAGATGCAGAACCTCAGAGGAGACAAAAAACAGACTGATGAAGAATCAATATAACTGTGTGGGATTTATGTAGTCTATAGAGAAATTACAGTTATGTGTTGAGAAAGAACAAGGAGAGCAGGGATAGTACGCAAAATGGTTCTGCTTAATAATGGAAAGTTTCCAGGCTTATATACAAAGATACATGCATATATATATATATATGTATATATATACACATAGATATATATATATGTGCATTTATCTTTTATATATTAAAACAAAGATAAATGCACATATATATACCTATTTATATAATACATATAGGTATATATATTATATATAGAAAGAGAACCTAATGCAATAAGAAATACATATTTGCATTCCTAAAAATTAGGGATTTAGGAGACAAAGCAATCTATAGGAGAAGGAAAACCTGTTTTCCACAAATAGAGTAACCAGGTTTCATTGAAGCTTTTTGGCTTCTACTTTCATCATGCCATATTATGAAAACCAGTTATTTATTAGGTTCAGAGAAATAGCAACAGCACCAAGAAGGTGACAGTTTCCTAGGGAACCTTCTTGAAGGTTAGCCTCTTGAATCATCATTCTCCTCCATGTGGCTATAGAGGCTGTGTATGATCTTCAGCTAGCCAGATGAATGAGATCCTAAGTCATAGTCCTGTCTAGGCTGTTCTCAGAGGTAGCTAATAGAATGGCAAGGATTAGAGTCTTGGCTGTGGTGATCCCATGAATGCCTGTGAACAGGACATTAGCTTTCTTTTTAGTGAGCACCTGGGAACTGGAGAATGACTTTCTTTATTAACCTCCTAGAGAAGAGGGCTGAAGAAGCCTGACAAAATGGCAGAAAATAGTGACTTTGGAGTCAGAAGACCTGAGTTCACATATCGTCATTGTCACTATGTTTGTACCTCTGGGTTAGTTAGTTTCCTTATTTGTAAAATGAGAGGACTGAGCTAAAAGAGTCCTAAAGTCCTTTACATCTCTAAATCTCTAATTGTTTAGTCATTTCTGTCGTGTCTAATTCTTTGTGACCCCATTTGGAGTTTTCTTGGAAAAGATACCAGAATGGCTTACTGTTTCCTTCTCTAGCTCATTTTACATCCTGGGACAAACAGCTCTTCCATGTGTCTGGAGGCCAGATTTGAACTCAGGAATAATAGTCTGGCCACCTAGCTGCCCTTAATCTATGCTCTTCTAAATATTCTGAAAATGTCATAGTAACACCTTCTGCATGGTTTTCATTGGCCCATAATACTATTTATAGCCAAAAAAGATATTAAAGATAAAATCTAGACCATTCACTTTATAGAAGCTAAAACTGGTGCCCAAAGAGCACCACTAGTCTAGAACAGTTGAATCAGTTTGGGCAACCCCAAATTGGAAGGACCAAATGCATTCCTTCAAGAAACACCTTTATGAATCTACCATGAAGTTGTTTTTTTTTTTTTTTTACTGAAATATGTATAACTAAGTTTAAGTTAGAAGCTTGTTGTCTCTCTTTCTCCAGTCCAAACATGGGGACCAAAGTGCTGCCATGAATTAATTTGACTGACTTTTAGAACCAAGAGTACAGTTCTGAGGTGCTGGCAAACAGTGGAATCTACAGACCCAATTTCCCTTTCTATTTTCACCATGAACATAAAATCTCCATTTCCCCCATGACATGCTCTGAATTCTATCAACAGACGGTGTCACAGCCAATTGGTACTCTTATGCAGCAGCATATAAAACCTAAAGCAGATATCTGAGGGTGCACTAAATATAAAAGGGCTGAGTCATTCGGTCTTATAGGGAAACATATGGGAATCTTGCCTTCCTAATAAAGAAAACAATGGGAAAGGCAGCAGCTACCTTGGGATTAATCTGAAGTACAAAGCTTGGAGATTTTAGCAGACAGCTTGAAAAGTGCAATAGTTTTAGTCTGTTAACTCTCAAGTACAATGGAATGGAAGGGGATGGCAATTTATTTCATGAAAAATTTTAAATTAAGCTAACTCCTTATAGATTTCAATAATACTGATGAACAATTGTAGGTTAATAAGAAAATTCCAATAGAGCAGTTCATTTGTCAATTATGTATATTTTCTATTTGTCCCCAAACAAAACCCTCTTTACTACCAAATGTAAACCATATTCAGAATCTGAATGACTATGCCTAGTTCACACCTGGAGATATCTGGAATCAGCCAGAAGTGTGTGTGTGTGTGTGTGTGTGTGTGAGAGAGTGAGTGTGTGATAGCCTCCTAATTAAATTGCTCTCAAAACAGGGTAGAAAAGTCTCAAGGCATGTGTCATTTATTTACTTAGTCACACACTCATCTATCTATATATCTATCCATCTATGTCCATCTCTCTGTCCATCCAGCCATCCGTCCATCCAGCCATTTATCTATCTATTTAATCATCCATCCATCTATACATCTATATGCCCATCTATCCAACTATCCATCTATCCATCCATTGATCCACTCACCTATCCATCTGTCTATCTATCCAGCCATCTATCTGTTTGCCTGCCTATCTGTCTGTCCATCCATCCATCCATCTGACCATCCATCAATCTATACATTTATCTACCTATCTACTATTCATCCATCTATTTACCTATCCCTCTATCCATCTATCTGTCTGTCTATCCATCCAACCATCCATTTACCTATCCATCTATGTATCCATCCAACCATCCATCTATCTACCTATCTATATATCTATATATCCATCCATTCCTCCATCCAATCACCCATCTATCTATCTATCCATCTATATATCCATCAACCCATCTATATATCCATCAATCCATCCATCTATCTGCCTATCCATCTATATATCATCTTTCTATCTATCTATTTTCATTTATTTACTGTAGGCAATGCTCCACACCATGAAGATTTATAATAAGATATAGCAAAAAGACAGAACACTGGATTTTAAGATAGAAGATTTTGGTTTAAATACCAAATTTTCAATTTATTACTTGTGAGATATTTGCCAAGTCATTTAATTTCTCTAGGCCTCAGTTTTCTCAGCAGTCAATGAGGGTTCTTCCCAGCTCTAAATTGTACGTACATGTACTATTCTGGCCCAGATAACACCCACTAAATTGGGCATCTTATATGCAAATATGGTAGAAAATATACTGGAACAGATACAGGCAGGAACCTTTTTAGGGTGGATGATAGAGGGACGGTGTCCCTTTCACTTATAAACCTATGACATATCACCCATAGGCAGGTTTTTGCTAGCTCAACATGTAACCCAAATTTCTTTGGTTTATATTACAAATAGGTATTTTGTTGATGCTTATTTCTTTCCTACATCACTATTATTTCCCAATAATTCCTCTTTTCTTTACCCCATACCTCAGCAGAGCCTTCCTCTGTCACAGCTACACAAGATAAAGGAATAGTTTATCAGTTTTTGATTGTGGTAAATATTTAACAACCAGTTCTCTGGAGGGGGGGGAGTATGCATGAGACAGATTAATATGCATTATCAACATTTTCTCCATTATTTTCTTAAATCTATAATATTGATCTAATAATAAGTCAAGCCCTGTATTTTAGAATTTGCTGATTTCTGAAGTGTAAGCATTCACAATGAAAAAATCTAACAATTGGCTCTCAAGAACCAATCTGATTTGACTCTAGCATAGTCTTGCTTATAGTCCACTACTTACTTCTTTAAGGAGAGGGAAGCAAGCTTCACAATTAGTGCTCTGAACTCAAAATTGATCGTTATACTGATGAGAGTTCTGATATCATTCAATTTTGTTTTCTTCCCTTCATAGACAGAAGCAGCATGGGATAGTGAATACCTTGCCTCTGACACTTATTAGCTGTTTCACCCTGGCTAAGTCACGTACTTTCTCAATGTCTTAGAGAACTCTCTACAATTCAAATCAGATTCCAATTATTTTCAAAACATGTACCAATCTACATCAGTAGACAGGGTTTCCTTACTGGTAGTTCCCTACACTGGGTTTAGTTCAAAGAAATAAAATTGCGGTCATTGTGTAGATTGTTTTTCTCATTCTGATAACTTTACTTTGTAGCTGTTCATGTAAGACTTACACTTACCTTAATTCTTGGAAGTTTTCATTTTTATAGGATAATAATATTCTGTTACAGTTATATACTACAGTTCTCCACTCGATGGGTATAATCTTTATTTCTCATTCTTTCCCAATACAGAAAAAGTTGAATACAGAAAATATTCATGTTTTCTGAAGGGGGTGGGAAATGCTTGTTATACTTCTAAATTTAATCTAGATTACTAACATGTCCCCTATCATTTTCTTAATCCTAGAAATCAATAAAGCAATAAACCAAGACCTGTTTTGTAGTGTTTTCTGATTTCTGAGGGGTAGATTGATTAACTCTTATATAAGCTCCTTGAGGACAGCTATTATTTCATTTTTCTCTTTGCAGCCAGGGTGTCTTGCCCAATGCCTTGTACATAGGCACTTCTTGAACTGAGTACTTACCATGGGTTGATAAAGTTGCAAAGAATAGAGGATGGAAGAGAATTGTACTTTTTTGTCACCCTTGATCACCAGATTTGTGATAATCTTTCCCATTGCCTTCATAAAACATTTTGCTTTATAGCTCTATACTTCTCTTGGTTCTGTCATGAATTACATTACAATTCTCATCAAATCTGAGGATTAGCAGCTCAGAAGCCATCTAGTCCAATGCTCTCATTTTATAGATGATGAAATGAGACCCAGAGAAGTTGCAAGTAAGCCTAATTTATTTATTTGGGAAAACAAATTTTAGAGGGAGAATTAAGACATATCCTCCAGAGGGAGTATTCTGTTTTATCTTCACCTAAGATCCCAAGAGGTAGTTCTTATTTAGCTTTGCACTTCTCTTTCAATATCCAGTTTTGTGCTCTGCACACAGTAAGTGCTTAATAAATGTTTGTTGCATTATAACAGTATAGTAAATGCAGAGCTAAATAAAAGTAGCTTCCCCCATAATGAAGAAATTCTCTTTTGTTGTGAGTTTTCTGTTCAATTGTTAAGAGCCTAGCCTCCCTCCCAACCGCTTAGAGCAGATTAACATAATGGGGTCTGCTGAACAGGCTACTGCCTGTTTTTGAAGAAGGAATTCAAAGCAGCATGATGGATTTTTTTTTTAATAGCCTACTTGGGCAGTTTAAACCATGGGGGAAGCTAAATGATTGACTTAATATTTCTGGTGCATCCACAGAGTGTGATGTAGACCCATATGCTTGATGGTCAAACATGTTTGCTTTTGAAATGAGCACTCAATGGCTTTGACCTGGATTAATCTTTTGATAAAATGCCTGCCTAACACTTTATATTATGCATGGGATGAGTGGGTCACAAATCAGTTCATAATCACCTGAGATGTTTTTCTCAGGCTCTGGAAGAAGTCTTACTGAATGCTGAGCAGCTTTTCTTAATAACTTGACAAATTACGTGGACATAAGGAAGCAGCTTGGTATAAGGGGAACAAATTACTGGACTTGGGATTCGAGAACATCTGAAATCCCAGCTCTGACCCTCACTACCTGTGTGAATTTAGGCTAGTCACTGTACTTCTGGGACAGAATTTCTTCATCTATAAAATGGGGTTAATAATAGCACCTATCTCTCAAGGGTCTGGGGATAAAATGAGATAACATTTCATATAACACAACACTTTGTAAATCTTAAAGTGCCATATAAATGCTATTATTGTTATGACTTTTGTTATTATTAGCACCATAATTATGTCCTATGAAAATGATTGGCAGTTCTGAGGGCAGTGAAGAATTATTGCCTCAATACATGGCTTCTGTTCACCATTGGTCCTGCTCCCTAAATGGAATCACATTTATCCAGGGGTTTCCAATGAGGGTCAGAATTACTGTTACAATGCCCATATTAGTGTTGAACAGATAATAGGAAAAGGCTCTCAGTAGGAAGGGGCTATTCCTATTGAATATGATGCACAGAAATAATAATTTGCATTTTATAGTTCTTTATGGGACACCAAGCCCATTCTTCAAAGAAACCTCTAGGAATAATTATTATTCCTATTATCAAAGACTAAAAAAGTGACAACATACCAATTGTCACACAGCCAACATATGCAAGAACCAGGATGCCACCCTGGTCTCTAGACTTCCAGGCTAGTGTGCCTTGTCTACTACTCTAAACTTCTAAATTAATGGTGAAAGACTATAAAAAAGAAAGAGCATTTGCAGTTTTCAGATGTCAAAACCATTAAGAGTATGGACATAAATAACCAATCATGGTTGGGCAAAGGACACACTAAAGGTGTCCAGCTCTCCCAGACGATGAACTATAATTAACAATATCCCAAACAGAGGGCTTAAAACATTCTGTGTACTATCTGCCACTTCAACAACTCAAATAAATGATTAATTAAACTATTAATTAATTAACTAATTAAATCAAACAGATTTAATATGATAAATCCTAGGAAATTGCCTAAGGTCCTAGGTTAAATGACTGGTCTAGGTTCTCAAAGCTATTAGTTCCCAGATCTGCTATTTACTATTTGATTTTATGCATGTCACTTAAATCCCTTAATCTCTTTTGGCTTCAGTTTCCTCATGTAAATTTCCTTCTGTTTCTCAATCTGTTTTCCAAAGTGTCAAAAGAGGGATTTGAACCAGAATCTTCCTAACTCCAAGCCAATGTGCATAATCTTTTATTACCACAATGCTTGTAGATAGTAGATAGTTGTCATCAGCATTCATTTTTAGCTTTAATATGCTTTGTTTTATTTTCCTGCTTATATTTAAATTTGCATAAATAGATGACTGGGTTATTAAAGACACTCTAAAGTTCCATTCTCTGTGATGGTTTTATTTGGCTAATAATACCTATTTTACTGTTGTTTTTTATATGTTTGGATTCAACAAAGTCTCTCCTAGGATCTAAGTAACATCTGACGAGATTATGCATTGATTTCACACTAATTTATACTAAAAACTGCTTTACTTTTTTTTAAACTAAAAAAATCCTGAACTGAATCTTTTGACTGTTCAGTCCTAAAGCAAATGTTGGACTATCAGACATATTCCATATCTTTGCGAAAAACATTTTATTTTCTAAGCATATCAGAGAAGGTTATTTTCTATGGTGTCTATAGTCAAGTAGACACCATCCCTCAGAGGAGGAGCTAATATTTAGGCATGCTAACACATCTACCTACTTATGCTCCTGGGATAGCTAAATTTTCAGTTAAATGACTTGCCTATAGTCACACACCTAGCAAGTGTCAGAATGAGAATTTGAACTGAGATGTTGTGAGCATTTAATTCCAAGCTTTCTCGGAAATAAATCTGGATCAAAAACCAAAGTTCAATAAATGAAAAAATTGGGTGCAATTTCTAAATCTAATTTCTAATTCTAAAATTTCTAATCTTTCTAAATTATTTCTAAATCTAAGAATTATATGCAAATTGCATGCAAATAACTGATTTGTTTTGAAAGCAAGAGTTTGTCCTAAAAGATAGATAAGAAGTGGTCTGATGGAGAGAATAAAAAAATTATGCATTCCAAATGGAAAAATAACAACCATAGTCTTTGATGCTATAAATGTGTAGCTATGATGTGTAACAGATCTTTCTCTTTCTGCTTCTCTCCATTGATGGAGAAAGTAAAGGTATTAAGGGATAGTCATACAAATATAGAGAGATGCTTAGAAAAAGATAAAGTCTTTTATTTAGAAATGGCCCTTGAACTTATTTATATACTTGTAGTACATTATGTGTTAGAAGTGCCCATTAACTTCAATCTTTTCTATAGAGAGACTTCTTATGACAAGGACAGAATGAAGTTGTTGGTAGATGAAAAGGCTTGCCTTCAAGGGCATTTGACAGCAAATGACCCAGAGATTCTGAAGCATATTGGAGCTGGGAAGATTTTTTTGGTTTTGTTTTTTGTTTTCACTCTAATAATTAGTTCCATTCAAGCCAGGCAAACAGTTCTGATTAAATTGAGATTCACAATAGCTTCTAATACCAATGAAGCAAATAATTAAACTTGGAGATAATAATCCTTTAAAAGAAGGACTCTTCACCTGGGATCTATGGGCAAATTTCAGGGGATTCAGGAATCTGAAACTTAATATACTTTGATAGCTATATTTCTATATAAGTGGTTGTCTTTATAACCTCATGGATTTTATTGTAGGTATTTAAAAATATTCTGGAAAAGGGTCTATAAGCTTCAAAAGACTGTCAAAGGGGTCCATGACATATAACCAGTAAAAAAAAATATCACTTTAAATATTGATCTGAATTTTGTACCTCAATATAATTATATGTCAACAAAACTACTTCCCATATAGTAGATGTAATAAATAATATATTTGTCGAACTCAATTTAAAAAAATAATTCTTTTTTTAAATAAATAGCATGATTGAATGGAAAAGTACACATGTTCTGTTCTTAAATCATAATAATAAAAGTTAACATTATAGAGTACCTACTATGTACCAGGCACTGTGCTATAAGCAATTTATAAAAACTATGTCTTTTGATTCTCACAACAATCCTGGGAAGTTGGAGCTCTTATTATCCTCATTTTACAAATGAGGCATCTGAGGTAAACTGAGGTTAGCTAACTTGCCCAGGGTCACGTACCTACTAATTTTCTGAAGCCAGATTTGAACTGAGGGATTTCTGAAGCCAGGTCTAGTATTCTACCCCCTGAATCACTCTAGCTAGAGCATCCCACATGAGGTTCCAAATAAGATTTTCCTATCCACTTAGCTGCAGCTTATACTAATTATTTTCAAAGTACTAAGGAGATAACAGATAATCATCTGAATTTTAATTTTTCCAAATCAAAATATATATAAATGACAATAGCCATAACACTATGAGTTATTGCTTGTAAAATCATTTCAGGTTTTTCTAAGAATTGAATCTAATATTGAAGAACAACATTAATCCAGTTATAAAGATAATTCATGCCGCCCCTTTTGCTTCCAGAGATCTATCAACCTTTAAATTATCGCACAAGGATCCAGACCCATAAATTGTTTATTCCTATGGTGCAGTGGGCTGGTTTTTTTTTTGTGGGGGGTGGATGGTTGGGGGTGAGGGAACAGACCTAACATTCTTTTCAGATAATATAAAGTAACTTATGCTGCTTCCTCCCCTCCCATTTTATATTGCCTAAATAAATCATAAGAAAAATTAGATGATGAAGTGGGACATAAATTAAATATTTAGGAAGTAATTTGAAAGTTAGAGTAGTTGCTGTAATAATAATAAAGGTTGCTTTAAGTTCAGCAGTAAGTCAACATTAATTAAGCCATATCAGATGCCCACTTATAATAAAGTGTTTTAATTTTACTATGGTCTCTCAGTCCAGAAATTTAAAAATGGGGAATGGAAAGATATTCAAATAAGATAGACTGTGCCACAGTATGTCTATTTCCCTTCTCGTTCCCTTTTAGACTAGAACATTATTTCAGAAAACAAACAAACAAATATGAGCTAGTCAAATCTCAACCAGAGAATGAATCAAGATGGGCTGAATACTAGGTTCAAAATCCACTTTAGATTGAAAATTGCTGAGGCAGCTAAGTGGCACAGTGGATAGAGCACCAGCCCTGAAGTCAGGAGGACCTGAGTTCAAATCTGGTCTCAGACACAACATTCCCTAGCTGTGTGACCCTGGGCAAGTCACTTAATCTCAATTGCCTCAACAAAAGGCCCAAAAAAAAGAAAATTGCTGATGACATAGACCCTACTGTAGTGCATTTAAGCTTCCTAATTGAACACATAAGAAAATGTCTATTTCAGTTATGTTTATTTAAATGGTGATAGAGTAATAAGAAATGGATAACAACATATAAGTAACTTTAAAGTTCAAGAACTTTTAAGTTACTTATATGTTGTTATCCATTTCTTTTTTTATTTGACTCAAGGTGAGTCAATAATGTAGTGTGGCAGATAATAAAAGCTGTATTATTTGAGGTCATGAAGAGTGGGGCATGACTGAAAAATGACTGAACAACAATGAAGGTGTTGGTATCTACAATGAGGAAGCTAATAATTTGCTGGTATTCTGCCCTGCTCAGATACATTCTGTATTACTGTGTTTGGTTGTTGGCTCCATATTTTTGGAGCTGATTGATAGAGAGCATGATCCAAAAATATGGAACCAAGGACTAAACACCTTTGTGTTTTTAAGAGTCATCATGATCTGACTCCAAACAAACTTTTTGGACTGATTATTTAATTTTATACTAAGAATATTAACTATTCCAGTAAGAAAAGAAAAAAAATTGAAGGAATTTAGCAACATTCCTTTGAAGGAATATGATGGCATACTTAGAGAAAACCATAGAATCAAATTAAAAAAAAAAAAACTAGTTGAAATAATTGGCAACTTTAGCCAATTGCAGTATGTAAAATAAACTCACATAAATCATTAACATTTCCAAAATACTGCCAACAAAGTAAAGCAACAAGAGATAGAAAGAGAAATTCCTTGTAATATTAATAGACATCCTAAAGTACTTGGGAGTCTACCTGCCAGAACCACATGAACACAATTACAAAACAATATTCACACAAATTAAGTCAGATTTAAACAATTGGAAAAAAAAAATCAATTGCTCAAAGGTAGGTGGAGTCAATGTAATAAAAATGATGATTCCACTTAAATTTATTTATTTAATCATGCCATACCAATCCACCAAAACTTATTTTATAAGCTAGAAAAAATAATGACAAAATTCATCCAAAAGAACAAAAAGTCAAGAATATCAAGGGAATTAATGAAAATAAAAGTGAAGAAAGATGGCCTATCTATATCAGATCTGAAATTACTTCTTCCTTCCTTCTCTCCCTTACTCTCTCTCCTCCCTCCCTCACTTCCTTTTTTCCTTTGTCTGAATTTCTTTTCCAACAAGACTAATATGGAAATTTTTTGCATTAATGCCCATGTATAACCTATAGCAAATTGCTTACCATATGGAAATGAGAGGAGGGAAAAAGGGAGAAAATTTGGAGCTCAAAATGTTTTTAAAATAAATTTCAAAGATTATTTTTAATGTGATTGGACGAAAAAAAAATATTATTCAAATATAGATGGAGAAAAAAAACATCCAACCTCAGAATAGGGATATCCTCAGGAAAAATTGAAAATCCAGAATAATTTGCCTTTCAATTGGTATTGAATAGTAAAACATAATAAAGGAAATCAGGCAAGGTTTGCTGGTCAATGTTTGACAGTTTTCCTACTCTTCCCTCCCTTACCTTTCTATTTAGCATTCTACTGCCTAAATAGCTAGTGCTAATGACATTACTCCTCTCAGTCATATTTGCATTTTAATAGGGATTCTTGAAAATAACACAACAGTATAAAAACCCCACAAGAAACCCCTTCTAGATTCAAGAAAATGAATCTCTAATAGTGGGATTTTGGTGTCTTGTTAGGGGAGGGGACCTAGTTAGGCCCCTGAAATTTGTGTCACATAGTTTTGTTACTTGATGATAGTGATCATTGCTTGGCTCTGCAAATGCTTAAGGTCTTAGGCCTTTTCATGTGACTATTAGTCACTAAACCTAGCAAATTTAAAGACTCTCAGTTCAGTTTTATGCTGATCCTGTTAAACCATCTCAAATCCTTCCCTGGGTACAACCAAGTTTTTGCAAATAATGATCATTTAAGTATAACAACTCAGCTCTGTTTACCTTATAACAAAAAGATGCCATTTGTGAGAAGGGTAAGCTTAACCATTCTGAAGGGAAGAATGTATTCAGTTTTGTGTCTGAGAAAAACTATTCCATATATAATGGGGACAAGTGGACTTTAAATAGGATGACCCTGCCTTTGGGTAAGAGCAACCAATTCCAGAAAAATTATGTCTCTGTGATTAATTAAGATTTCTGGAAGACTAGATACTATAAAACCTTCTGAATAATATCTGTGACCTTTAGATCCTGAAAAGTTCTCTTTTTGATAAGGTACTGGCCCTTTAAGATATTGCTCTTTCAATAAAACAGGCTCTTGCTATTCCCCCCAAGGGCCATAAAACTGTGCATACCCTTTGATCTAGCAATAGCACTAGCTTGTATTCCAAAGAGATTTTTTAAAAAGGAAAAAAAAAAGACCTATTTGTACAAAAAAAAATTAGAGAAGCTTTTTTGTGATGGCAAAGAATTGGAAATTTATGGGATGTCCATCAATTAGGGAACAGTTGAACAGGTTGTGGTACATGATTGTAGTGGAAGATAAGAAGAAAGAAATGATGAGCAGAATGATTTTAGAAAAACCTAGAAAGATTTATATGAGCTGATACAAGGTGAAGTGAGCAGGACTAGGAGAACACTGTACACGGTAACAGCAATGTTGTATGATGATTCAACTGTGAATGACTTAGCTGTTCTCAGCAATACAATGATCTAAGACAATTTCAAAGGAATCATCATGAAAAAATACTATCTGCCTCTAGAAAAAGAATTGATGAAGTATGAATGCTGAGCAAACTATACTTTCTTTTAAAATTTTTTTGGTTTGTTGTTGTTTTTTTTTTTTTTTCCAAATCATGACTAATACAGAAATAAGTTTTTCATGATTAAGCTTACTATTTTGAGGGAGGGGGAAAGAGGGAGAAAAGAAGAGAATTTTGAACCTAAAATTTAAAAAAATGAATGTTAAAAATTGGTTATACTTAATTGGGAATTTTAAAAATGTATATTCTGGCTGTATATATATACACATACAAACACACACACACACATATAATTTTGATGAGTTGGTTGTCAAACATTGACCAGCAAACCCTACCTGATTTTCCTTATTATGTCCTATTATTCAGAATGCTTTCTCCACTTCTTCCTTAAACACCTTACAAACAGTCTATTTGATCATCTTAGCTCTACATTTCATCCACTTTCCATTTTTTCTCCCAGGTTTTACCAAGCCTGGAGAATCACTATACTAAAGTTCTCCAAAATTTCTCTCTTCATACAACCCATTCCTGAAATTACCCACTTGTTGACAGAAGCTTTTCCTGATTAACAAAAAGAAAGATAACAAAATCCCTTTGAAGGCAATGACAAAACATTCTTAAAAATCCCCATTATTTAACTTTTCCCCAGTAGGTTCTTGGTCTTTTGTTGGGATGTTGGGATAAGCTGTTATTTCATTAATCCTTTGATAAATTCAATCAACTCAGTATTGTATACTGTGGTCTGTCTGTTTCTTAAGGATGGGCAAACATGTTTCCTAATCACCTCACACAAGATGTTTTTCCTGATTTGTATAGTTAGTACTCTCTCTCTACTTATCTAATGATCAAACACATACTTACTCATTTGCATTTTGCAGCCTCTACAATGCAAAGTGCTTGAAGGTAGAGACTGGTGTTTAATTTTGTCTTTGTATCTCAATTGCCTAGCACATATTATGTGGCTAACAAATGTTTGTTAAATTGTATCAGACTTTTTAGTTTAGCTCTATACAGACTACTACATTAAGATTGGACCTTAAATAAATCCTATCTGTAGAACTGATTTTGCTTCCCTCTTCAGAATAGTATGGAATCTGAGTTATCCTTCAAACTTACAAAAAAGATAGGGAACTTTCTCATCAAATAGGTACTGCCTTTTTGTTTTTCATTTATACCCAAGTTCATGATTTTTCTACCACCTATCATTTCTAACAGTATGTGTCCTTTTAAAATCTCAGCTATTGAGGTGGTCTTTGGATAATATCCCTCTTCCATCAGCATTGAATAAATTTTGGTATCATCATGGGAGTTTTTTCTTGAGGATAGAATTAATTATTGAAGAATTGAATTCCACTTCATGAATCATATCTTCCTTATTGGTCAGAATCAAGTACCGAGATTAATAATGGTAATTACTTTTAAGTTAAAAATAATTTAAAGATAATTAGCTTGATCACTTGGTAGTTTGTAATTATTTAGGGATTTATGGTTTTCTATTAAGGTAGTCCTAGTTGAATCTCTTCTTTTCTGAACAATGAGTTTATCAACAAAGACGGTCAAGCATTTATCAGATTTCCCTTTACAAACTGAGTTTTACCTCTAACAGATGTCTGTCTGATATTCTTTACTGATATGGACTGATTAGATCAGTCCTGTTCATCTAGTTGGAGAAGGGATGACCCTTAGGAACAGAAACAGCTAATTCAGGCTCTCCTTAGTTTTTTACCTTATCTCTAAGGGTGTTATTTGAAGCCTCATATTTAGACTGGTTTGATCTATTTAATTGGAGTTATTAATAAAAGGGTCCCTCTACCTCTGTTGACATCAGCCAGGTTGTGTTTGTAAAAGGGGGGAATCATTGATTATTCCCAGTCTAGAAGAAAGATAGCAAGAAAAGATTTATATATTTTTTCTTTTATTTTTTTCTATATGAATGTAAATTTCCTAAAGGCAAGGACTTATTTCACTCTGTATCTGTAGGGAAGTTAATGATATCTTGCATATAGTAGGCACTTAATAAATGCTTCTTAGAATGAATTGGAAGAGTGTGTCCACATCAGTAATTTTTGGAAGAATCAGAAGATATCAGACCAATGAGTTCATTGTATGGAGAATTCCCCCAAAGGAAATTTCTTTTCTCAAAGATGATGAGCATCTCTTCTGTTGCAAGGGAATTGCTTGGATTAAAAGGTTAAGTAACTTGTTTGGGGTTGTATAGCTAGTAGGAGGAAGTGCAACAAGAGGGGAAGCATTTATTGAGTGCTAGGTACTATGCTAAAATCTTTATATATATTATCTCATTTGATCTTTGCAACAACCTGGAAAGTAAGTGTTATTGCCCTCATATTACAGTTGAGGAAACTGAGGCAGATAGAGTTTAATAAATTTTTGCAGGAACACACAGTGGACTCAAGGTCCAGCAGCCTAGGCAAAATTTGATCCCATTTCTTTTTTTTGACTAAAAGGCTGACATTCACTCTACACTTATTCATTAAGACCTATAGTTAGATTAATTGGGGGTGAACTTTATCCTCTTCCTTGAAATCTCTTATCAGATCAATATATCCAGTGGAATTTCTATCCTGCTTCTCTGTTACTTTCCAGATTAAAGCATTTGCATTTACAGTATATCACTCTCAGAAATATTGTAGGAAGTTATCAAGCTAGGAATAACACCTCATAAAACATGCAAACATAATATTATATTTCTGTGTTGCTCATAAAAAATCTTTAGAGATGATTTAACTCTAGTAAATTGGTTTATGTATTCAGTGCCCTCTTTAAAAAGTCAACCAATCGTTACCCATTAATGTTAATAAGAATCATATGATTATATCCGTAGGCATTGAATCTTTTTTCAGTGATAAGTTCTAGGAAAAGGAATACCTTTACTGGAATGAAGGAAGGTTCAGTAGGTTAAAGGTGACCTATTCATGAAAGCTGTCCCTCCTCCCATCTTAAAGTCATTTGTCATAATGTCAAAACAAACATCTGTTTCTTAAGAGGCAATACAGTCCAATAGAAAGAACTGGACTTGGGGGTCAGAAGATTTCTGTTGGATATGGACATATCATTCCATTCCTTTGACTTCAAGAATGAAGTACAAGGTTATTGTGAACAAAATGCTTTGCAAACTGTTCCATAAAAGATGTATTACAATGATTTTTTTTTTAAAAAGCAAAAAGTCTAAGATTTCTTCTGAATTTTTTTTTCATACTCTCTTACACTATTTCTTCCACTGGCTGGTTTAAATTAAATTCTAGAATCCTCCAGTGCCTCACTAGCTGCTCTGTCATTTATACTTAATTTCTTTCTTAGGCTAGGTTTTTTGGGTTTTTTTTTTTTTCTGTCATGGAGAAAGAACAGGTCTTCACTTACTTTCTGAGCCATTTTGGTCATTAACTCCCAGAAATGAATGGTTCAATGACCCAGTGTCCTCATGTTCTACAACATAGAGACTAAAGTTCTTGAAGTAATTTCAAAATTAATTTATTCTGTATCCTTTTCCCTTTATCCATCTCTAGTTTAGTCACAATGACTTGCATAAGACCCTGAATACATTTCCACAAGTGACAGGTTGTTTTTTGTTTTGTTTTGCTTTGTTTTTATAAAATCAAAAAAGTCTGAATTCTATGATTATTCTCCAAAGTAAGTAAAATAAAGACTAAGACCCAATCTTACTGTGTACTTTAATTCCCTTAACTTTGATATCAGTATTTCTTCAATTCATAAATTCTTAGCATTTGATTTTAATTTCATCCAAGCTGTTTTCTGGTCACTGTGTTCCCTTATTTTATTAAGGCAACCATATCATTTTCCTTTGTTGATCTAGATCTGGTGCTAGTCTTGGCAGGAGTCTTGACTAAAATTCTTGCAGTCTATTAAATTTTAGAAAATTTCTGAGATCTTATTTTCACTTTTAGTTTTTGAAGAGTCTTCTTAGTATTTGCAATCTCCAGCTTCATTGTTCATTTAACATTAAATTCCTGCTATGCCTTATGCAGTGCTAGATCCTAAGGGTATAATGGTAAAAATGAAATCATTTCTTCCTTCAAGGAACCTACATTCTGTTGGAGTGGAGAAAAACTACAGGCAATCATAAAAATATATATATACAAAGTACTTTTTGGTGGGGGAGGGAAGAGAGAAAGATCATATTTTAAAAGACTTCTCATAAGACTTTTATGTATTTTACTCAGGAAAGCATTAATGATTTTTTTTAAATTGAAGAACATGTAGCTATGATTTATTAATTCCCCCAGGACAGCTTCTTGTAGAGTTCACACAAGAGTTAAGCCTTGCAGGAAACTGAGGATTCAAGAAAAGGAGGTGAAGGAGAACATTTCCAGAATAACAAACAACACAGATGAAAGAGAAGGGGTATTGTGAATGATAAATAGAAAATAGGACTATTGGGCTAAGTCTTAGAATGAGTGAAGGTTTATGTGTGGTCTCCAGTGCTCACTTCTTATTCCCTGAGTTGTGAAGAGCTTCTAGAGAGAACCTGAAAATAGTTCTAGAGAAAAAGTCAAGTTCTAGGGGAAAAGACTAATCTTCCTTTGTCACAAATAACATATCCCAGAAGTCATCACATTTGTAAATATACAATTCCGGGACTAGTTTTACACTTTCCCAAAGCATGAGATTTTCCCCAAGGGTGTGAAACAGCACCAGCCAAGATAATCTCCTACAATTGTCAAAGTTTTAATTTCATACAAATAAGTAGAAAATTGTCAGCAGATACCTATCCCATCCTTAATCTTATTCCCTCCTTGGCCCTCTAACACTCCTGAGTGCTATGTGTGGTGCTCTGAAATCTTAGTTAATGCACAGGAATAGTGCAAGGCACCATGGGACTAAATGTTTTTCCCAAGTGATTTCCAAATTTAATCCACCCTTTTGTAATTACATTTGTAGATAATGGGAAGGAAAGCACTACAGCAGAGTGCCTTTAAATCATAATTAATTGCACATGCAAATGCCCTGCTAAATTTGGATGCTCAATTAGACAACTAATTACACTGAAAATGAAAGCCTGTCCTTAAATTGATGACCGTGGACCCCCAGTCTTGCCATGTGCATCCTCTCACTTAATCTGGCAACAGGTGTTTTGCTAGTTGCTATCAGAGATAAGCATAAAACAAAGTATAACTTACTGAAGGAGGTTGATGTGTTCAATAAATTTTAAACTAGCTCCCTAGAAGCTGACATCCCCTGGAATATACTAGGATTTGTTTGATGGGCCTACATGAAGTATGATCTTATGAAGCAGATGCTATATTGGGGAAAACATGACAATGGTGGAAATAAAATAGTAATAGAGAAAATTTTTCAATAGGTATAAAAATAAGTATATAGGATAGAATTGGAGGAGTCTCATAGTAGAAAAGGAGAGCCAAACCAGAAGGATAATCTTGCTGGAGAAAGGGGAAGCACTTAATCCTTTGATTTGGAGATATGGGCAAGATAATCCGGGAGAGGAGCACCATTGCAATAAGGCTCTGACATCTGCAGAATTGGAAGGGGATTCCCAAAGAAGGCACACAGGGATCATGGTGCACATGTTGAGGAAGCATCTTCCTCTGCCATGTTGGTGTGTTATGGAAATTTCATTTGCCCCTTGCCAAGCAGTAACAATTTAACTTATAAAATGGTTTATGTATTCTGTGCCCTCTCTCAGAAGTCAATCAATCTTACCAATTAATGTTAATAAGACTCATGTAATTCCATGCCTGGACAATGAATTTTTTGGTGGTCTGATGTTCCAGGAACTGGAATAAAGATTTAGTATGATAAAAGTGAGATACTATTGAGAGGTTGGTTTTCCCCCTCCTTTCTTGCCTGTTCTTCTACAGTAGAAATCTATTTCTTGAGAGTAGTATTGTATAGAACACAAAAAAGAATCTTGTAATTGTAGTCACCTATACCTAAGTAAGACCTACACTTTTCTATGTACAAACTATTTTGATTGGGGGTTCTAGGTTTCCCCACCTTAGACATTTACTAATTGCGCAACCAGTGGAAATGCCTTTCATCTACAAAAGCTCCTCTATATTATCTGTGAAATGGGGATAATAATGTGGAGGTATCAGGTATGTATCCTGGTGACAACTTTGAAAAAATTCAGGTTCAGGCAGGCTCTAGCCTAAGCAAAGTCATTTAAATCAGATTTACATACTTTATGGTCAGACCAAGTTCTCTGAAGAAGTCAGCAGCCTAGCAAAGCAAGACAAGGATTTTTATAGAGTAAATGGTATTGATTACAGCACAAGATATGGACATTTTAAGATTTATAGGATTTTAAGATTATATAATCTGAGGAGGTCCTAAAGCCTTGATGGAATTATATTGCCCAGAATTACCAAGGATATGTATAGAAAAGCCCACTGGGTGGAGTATTGATGATTGGTAATAATATTATAATTAGCCTGACTTCTTCATAAGTTCACCCAAAGTAGAGCAAAAAAATAGAGTACACAGGTGCCATGTCAATGGAAAGATTTATTAAAGTTTGTGGTTTAATATCCTGGTCTATATCCCATTGATGATGATGCTTTTTTATTGGTTAACTTTTATGGTATGTCTAGACTTAATGGAGGATAGAATTATAGATCATGTAGACTTCTACATCAGCTAGTCAGCTAGTGATTGAGGATTTCTGTGGGGTTTGAACTAGGGACAAAAATCAGAATTCATCACTCTCTTCACATTTTCCCAATTCACACTATTAAAACTTATTCATAAGGGCAGCTAGGTGGCGCAGTAGATAGAGCACCAGCCCTGAAGTCAGGAGGACCTGAGTTCAAATTTGTTCTCAGACACTTAACATTCCCTAGCTGTGTGACCCTGGGCAAGTCACTTAACTCCAATTGCCTCACCAAAAAGCAAAAAATCAAAAAACAAAAACAAAAACAAAAAACCTTATACATATATGTAAACTATGTTAATTGGTTCTACCTCAATGAAAATATGCAATGTGTACTAGGGTAATGTGACCATTATATGGACTCATTAGAACATTTCAAGGTATTCATTATTTATACTATTTGTGACATAGTCTTAAAGGCATTGTCATCCTTATCCTACCAAATAGGAAACAGACTCAAAGAGGTTAAGAAACTAGTCCTTGACCCAGGAAGTATTTCTAAGGACTTTGCGTATAGAGATATAATATGTGTGGAGACATGAACTTGGAAAAGGAACCTTGACCAAATGGATCCAAACTCCCAATTCTCTACCAAATAAACATTTGAGACAACTTCAATAAATTAACTAATAAAAACTAAAAGGTGGAGAAAAAAAGAGATAGGAAAACATATTTTCAAACTCCCTTATTTCTACATGAAAGAAGATATAACCAAGACATCAAGATGCTACAATTCTGAAAAAAAAGAGTATACCCAAGGCAAGTGCTTAAATTACTTTTTTTTTTTCAATCTGTCCCATCCATTTTGCTCACCAAATACATGACTGATCCTTTTCTAAGTGAGTCTTCATGTCTACAGCGATTACAGGGTAAGAAAAGATCATCCAGTCCCTTATTTGAAACAAGAAATTGCCTTCACCAGGAGAAATTTGACATCTCTGGTCTGAATCTGTGGGTGCCATTTTCATAGTTGACTTGACCAGTAAATCAATTCTCTTTGGACAAATGGAGAATATGGTCTTTTTCTCAGAGCTATTTTTAAGTACAGGCAAAAACTTTGACTCTATGTGAACCTTAAGCATCATTTAAAATAAGAGAGACTGGTTGGGGAGTGATTAGGAGATGACGATGTTGGATGAAAGACATAATATATTTGTTTTGATTGTGTAGCTGATTGAGAAAAACTCTGGATGTATCCTAAATACCTAAATGAAAACTCTTGGAATGTCATGGGATATTGTCAACAGTGAGATGGAATAACAAAGGGGTTTGTGTGTGTGTGTGTGTGTGAGAGAGAGAGAGAGAGAGACAGAGAGAGAGAGAGAGAGACAGAGAGAGAGAGAGAGAGAGAGAGAGAGGAAGAGATAATTTATTTGCTCCATGCTCTATCTCCTCCCCATCCAAAAAACTTTCCAAATTCTTCAGTTCTGCAGAATTTCCATAGACTCTAACAGAGATAAGAGGCTTTTCCTCTGAGATTACCAGTTGTAGAGTAATCTATGATCATCATTTTAGAATAGCAAAAAAAGCTTGGAGGTAATTTGATAAAGAAACTGAAGCTCAGAGATATTAGGGCTAAGCAAGCAGACAGACATATATTTAAATGTTGAACCTCATAAGCAAACTGCAAAATAATCTGGCCTTAGATTCTTTCTAACTGTATTACCTGGAACAAGTCACTTCTATGTACCTCATTTTTTTTTAATTTATAAAATGGGAATAATAATAACATCTAAGGTTCTTGTGAGGATAAAATGAGATAATATTTATAAAGCACTTTGTAAGCTTTAAAATGCTATATAAATAGTAGCTATTATTATTGTTGTTATTATTACTTCGTGCCTACCTCATACTGAGCTACATTTACCTTGTGTCCTAGGGTTTTCCACACTTTATAGGAGTTATTGACATGTAGCCATGCCTTATAAAAATTTATGGGATCCCTCTAGAATCAATCAATTAATTGATCCATTCATTTATCAAGGAGAATCCCACTTACAAGAGTTCTTAGTCTGGTATCCACCGTTACTTGGTCACTGTTTTCTGGACAGTTCTTCAATTCTATCAATTCTATATCAACTCTAAGGCTACTTATTGCTTGTCACCCTTAAAAATGACTAAGGAATCACATGCAATTTCATCCCTTAACAGCTTGTGAAGCACATCTATTTTGCCCTTTTCCTTCTTCCCCCTGAAATATGCTGAGTTCCTGGTTAGCTAATAATGATGATCACTGACAATTGTAGAGAGCTTTAGGGCTAAAAAAGCCTCTCATTCATTCATTTATTCTCTGTCTGTCTCTATCTCTGAGTGTGCACAAACACACATACATTAATTAGGAAAATAGTATTATTTTTTAATTTTGCATTTCCCTCTAATGTCTGGCTTAATAAAAGACAACTGGATTATCAAATTTTCTATTTGATAAAATAGGTGGCATGCTGGATAGAACACTGAGTCTGGAGCCAGGAAAACTCATCTTCCTGAATTCAAATCTGACCTCACTACTTACTAGATATATGCCCTGTGTCAATTTACTTAACCCTATATGCCTCAGTTTCCTCATCTGTAAAATGGTCTTGAAAAAGAAAAGGCAAATCATTTTAGTGTCTTTGCCAAGAAAACCTTAAATGGGTTATAAAGAGTTGGACACAACTGAACAACAATAACATATGAGAAAGAAAATCCAGCCTCAAGCTGAAACTTTGTTGGAAAAGAGGAGAGTATTTTAATAGGTTAAGTAACAGCTTAGTCTTATTGTGAAAATAGTGTTAATCTTGTGGATTCCCCCAAAAAGCCTCAGGGATCCTCCAGGAGCTTTGAGGCTATAAATTGAAAACTGCTTTCTACTGAATAGCAACATGATACAGGAGATTCAGAATAAGTGAACCTGGTCTCTAATTCCAACTGCCCTTTATTGCTTCTGGGCTCTTAGACAAGTGATGTCTCCTCTCTGGATCTCAGTTTCCTTATTTTTTGAGTAAGGGGGTTTAACTATATGATCTCAAAGGATTCTTGCATTTCTATGTTGCTGATCTTAAGATACACCATCTTAAATTCTTAATACAAAGTAAAAAGTTTTGACTGATTTTTTTTAACTGAATGAAGACAGGTTAAGGATACTCTCTGTGCAGGAAATCTAATTCTATCCAATCAGGAAAGGCTAAACTTTTAATAAAATTCACAATTTAAGGTGATGAAGGGTAAATTATGACAGTCATGGAGATGGGGAATGAAATTAACACAATTAGGGAGAATGTAAGGATTCATATTCAGCTGGAATGTGGAAAGCAAGGAAAAATAGTGACATATATTTTTTGAAATCTGCATAGCAAGTGCTAATATAAAAATCCTGTGAAAGAAACAAGCCTTCTAGATAGGGTGTCACCTGGCACAGAGAAAACCCTAATTGATTGTTATGTTCAAGTCACTCACTTAGCAATTCATTCATTAGATTTTTTTTTACAAAAAAGTCATAATTTATGGACAATGTAAAAGAAATATTTCAGATGTCAAAGTATCTTTTTGTTTGCTTACTACTAACTCAGCTATTTGTAATAAGTTTACATATGGATTACTTAAAAGATTAGTACAACTATCATTATAAAAATAAAAAAAACATTATTTCCCTTTGAGCAGATTTTTGTCACTAAAAGGAAGGAAAAATGCATACCATTTGACCAAGGAACAACTATTAGGTCTGTATCATAAAAGATTGTGTGTGTGTGTGTGTGTGTGTGTGTGTGTGTGTGTTTATAGAAGCTCTTTTCTGTGGACAAAGAATTAGAAAATGAACCTATTCTTTGGAGAATATCTGAATAAATTGTAGTATGTGATTATGATATACTATAAGAAATGATGAGCAGGATGCTTTCTGAAGAACCTGGAAAGACTTTTGTGAATTGAAGCAAAGTGAAATGCACTATGTACAAAATAACAGCAATATTGTAAGATGATCATCTGTGAATGATATAACTACTCTCAGCAATACAGAGATCCAAGATAACTCTGAGGCACTTATGATGAAAAATGCAATCCATTCCTAGAGAGAAATGGTAGCTGAATATAGTCTGAAGCATACTTATTTTCCCTTCTTAACTTTTCTTGAGGGTTTTTTGTTTTTACATTTTCTTTTACAACATGACCACTATAATGTATATTTTGTATGACTCCATGTATATAACATCTAATGACTTGCCTGCTTAATGAGAGTGGAGAGGGGGAAAAAATTTTGAACTCAGGTTTTAAAAAATGAATGTTAAAAATTGTTTTTATATATATCTGGGGAAAAATAAAATACTAAAAAAAAAAGAAAAAGAAAAGGAAGGAAAGCTCAACCATACATTTCTACTACGGAATTCTGATGTACTTAGGGACTGAACTCCCATGATAGAAAAAGAGCAAACATTTTCTTGAGTTCCAATGCAAAAACAAGAATGTAACTGGCTTTGGAAAAGAGTCCTCCTCCAATGACTTCAGAGAAGAAGAAGAGACAGCGGTCCTCTAGCACTAGAAGAATCAATCATGGCCTTCTCTTTTGCTTTCATTGGGCGATGAAAGGGTCATTGCTGACTTTAAGGAAAGGTCAGAAAGAAGGATGTGAATGTTTTCATTATTCCCTATTTCTCAAGGGGAACTCATCAGAAAGAGAATGAAATTCAGCTCTCAGAAAAGAATCTCCAGAGAGCTGAAATAACACTGAAGCCAAGAAACAGACAAAAACCTCATAGATCATTCACTGCTAGAGAACACACATTTAAAATAACAACATGAAAATGTCCTGCAGCTACCAGGGAAACGGATCATTAAACCACTGTCTAATGAGCCTGGAGATACCATTCCTTCATTTGGCTCAGATGCATGCACCTGAGTTGGCCAGCTTCTCCGCTCTGTCTCCGAGGACCCGCTACCTGATGTGTTTTGTCTGAATGCAGGGGAGAATAAACTGTTCGTTCCCTTCTCAGGAGATCTCTGCTTCAATTTCTATCCAGAGGTTTTTTGAAATACTGTCAAGCTAAGCACTGAGGGACAGCATATAATGTGAGGGAGGACATATCGTCAATGAATAGAGGAGAAATGTGTTAAAATGAAAAAATCCTTACAATTTAAATGGAAAGAACTATTTTCTTTGAAAACAAATAAATACTCCATGAGAAGTGGTATGAGAGGGCTGATTTTAGAATCAGAAAGAAGTGGGTACAAGTAACATTTCTGACAAAATACTGGCCATGTGATTCTAGGTAAATCATTTTAGAATTATGTAGATCATAGAAACTTGGAGATTTACTTTTCTTAAGGGTTTTTTGTTATGTAGATTATAAAAACTTCGAGATATGTAAAAACTTAGAGATTAAACAATTTATCTCTAAGACTATAAACTACAGAGAAGTTATATATCTGTATTAGCAGAAAAAGTCACATAGATGTGGGATTCCTTCTACCTTCCCCAAAATTAATAAATTAAATTAATTATAAAATTCATTAGATAAATTTAAGAAAGCCAAACTTCAATATATCAAAAATATATGATTTTATCAGCATGGGTACTCCTTCTAGGGATAGTCAATTAATTACTCATTTATTTGCTTATTTATTTCAGAACATACTATGTTCTAGGGAAAAACATCAAGCATAATTGCTACTCAGTTGGTGGTTTTCAAGGATTGTTATAGTCAAAAAATTCATTGCCCTGAAGCTAATCTGGCAAGACTAGTCCTGGGATGAACAGCACGCATGGAATCTGGGGCCAGTTCTATCTGCCATGCTGGGTTGTCTCTCACCGAAGTATTTAATGGCATTCAAAGAAAATAATGCTTTCTACCAGACTCGTCCTTTCTGGCTTGGTAAAATTGGTCATTACTTGCCTTTTTCTGGCCTTTCAACACACAGAATCAATTTTATGCTCTGATGAAACACCAGGGGAACACCTTGGTAAAGGAATGAATATATAAATCCAAAACTCAACAGACTCCGTTCAATCTAATATAATCCAATAATTTAAAAAAGCATTTTGAAATGAACAGAACCAGATCATTATACACATCAACAACAAGATTATACGATGATCAGTTCTGTTGGATGTGGCTCTCTTCAACCACTTCCAATGATCTTGTGATGGAGAGAGCCATTTCTACCCAGAGACAAAACTGTGGGGACTGAGTGTGTATCACAACATAGCATTTTCACTCTCTTTGTTGTTGTTTGCTTGCATTTCATTTTCTTTCTTATTTTTTTCCTGTTTGATTTGTTTCTGCTTGTGCAATAAGATAATTATATAAATATGTATGCCTATATTGAATTTAACATTTCTACCATGTTTAATATATATTGAATTACTTGCTATTTAGGAAAGGGGGTGAGGGAAAGGAGGGGATTGGAACACAAGGTTTTGCAAGGATTAATGATGAACAATTATCCATGCAGATGTTTCGAAAATAAAAGCTTTAATAAAAAAGCATTTAGTAAGCAACTACCATTTGTGCAGGTATCGTGATCATCATAGGGATACAGAAATAAACATAAAAATCTTCCCTGCCCTCAGGGAACTTGCATTTTCCTAGGAGAAAACAATATGCACTAGGGTAAGTAAATGCAAATTATATATAATCTGAGTATAAAATTGGTTCACAGGGTCAAGTAGGGAAGCAATAAAGAGTTAGGGAAATCAGGAAAGGCCTCTTGTAAGAGATTGTACCTGAAATGGATCTCGAATCAGAAGTCATAAAATTTCAGAGGCATAAGCGATGGTCCCAGACCTTTTGTACTTCTTAGTATCATAATTTTTGAAATATTCTAGCTAACCCATATGATCTTTTAGACTTTGTCTTTTCCCATTGTGCATGTACAAATAGAGAAGGAATGTCTAGTTTAGGTGTTGAGCAGGTAATGTCAGGGGACTGACCTTTGAATTCATCTGGTTATAGTCTAATTTCATCATCTTATAGACAGGGAAACTGACAATACCAATACTTCGAGATCAGGGAGCTGGTCTTAGTTTTGCCTTTTTATATCTGTGTGACATAGAAAAAATCACTTAACTCCATCCTCTTAGAAATTTAGGGATCATCTAGTTCAACTTCCTCATTTTGAGGGGGAGCAATTTGCCTAAGAAAATACAGCATCCTGAGTCACTAGTGCCCTGGACATTCAACTATGGACCATATAAACTATATTTCAACT
The DNA here is from genome assembly GCA_023553655.1 of Myrmecobius fasciatus. Taxonomy (NCBI): domain Eukaryota; kingdom Metazoa; phylum Chordata; class Mammalia; order Dasyuromorphia; family Myrmecobiidae; genus Myrmecobius; species Myrmecobius fasciatus. The sequence continues at coordinate 83,396 of JAJPUD010006532.1, forward strand.
TCAGTATGTCAGTAGAACAAAGGTTCTCCAGTGCCCCTGATATACAAACATAATGCCAAAAGATTATCTTTGTGAATTAGTTTTGAGTAATAAAGCAAAATATTTGTTCTCACTTCCTTGGTACCTTTAAAGTATGCAATTTTCCATTTGTCTAGTTTTTCTGACTCTTTCTTTCCATTAATACCACTTCCATTTCTCTGATCCTTTTATCTTTTCTATCTTCTCCCCTTAGTTTTGGTATTCATTTGTTAGCTCATGAAATATAAATATTCACAGGAAAAGAATGAAACCCTCCAATGACTACTTGTTAGAACCAAGAAGCTTTACCTCCAGTTGGGTTTGTGGTGGTACCTGGGTCTCATTTTTGGCACTTCTTGGAAATAAACATGTAGTGTTTGAGAAGAATCAATCTTAAGTGACAAGTGAACAATTTGTTGAATATCATTTATGGCTCATTTTTCTTTTAGAAAATTAATCAGATCAGGATAGGAAAATGTCATTTGACTTAACCACTGAAAAATATTTCAGAAAATCCATTTTGGAGGCACAGGCTCCATTGAAATCCCAAGCTAAAACAGTTTCAACTTTTAGAGGAATAATGAATAGAGTTAGTTTCTATGTTTCACTTACTAATTTTTGGTACACGGTATGGAAAGAGAGTGCTTAAGGAAGGGATGGAATTATTTGTAAGGCTTTGGAATATTTTTTTCTTTGACAAGATCTTTGCCTAGTAGCAATAAAAAAAAATAACAATAACCTAACAATCCTAACAATATAAATGCAAAGAGAAGGAAGAGAGGGAACCAGCAAGAGCGGCTGCTATATGCCAGGCACTATGCTAAGTGCTTTACAAATATTATCCTATTTGATCTGAATCCAAAACGTTGTAGAATCTGAAAAGCACAATAACACTGAAAGTCATTTTGAAGAAGTGGGAATGAACTGACACTCTACTGAAATGATAATGGCCAAATTTAGCCAAAGAAGAGATAAGAATATGTACCTTTTTTTTTTTCTTTTACAAAGGTAGGAGATGATGGGTGTGGAAGCTTGTATATACTGTCAAACTTAATAGATGTATTGGTTTTGCTGAACTGCCTGTTTATAATTTCTTTTTAATTCTATATTGTAAGGGGTAGCTTTCTGGGTAGAGAAAGGGGAAGGATATATTTATAAATAAAGGTAATATAAGAAAAAATGATATTAGTAAAAATTAACAGACAACTAGAAAAGCAAAATCTACTTTGACTTCCCTATAAATGAAATCAATCTATTTGAAGGATTAAAAAAATCCCCAACGTGGAGATTATTAAAAGACAGCTCTGATCTGCTTGAGATTGGATTTTGGAAAAAAACATCCAAAGTAAAAAAGAGAGAGAGAGAGAGAGAGAGAGAGAGAGAGAGAGAGAGAGAGAGAGAGAGAGAGAGAGAGAGAGAGAGAGAGAGAGAGAAGAAACGAAAGAATTGGAAAGATTGCAAAACTAGCAAAGCATATGAGGCTGAAACTTATTTTGAAAAAGTGTAAAACTGAGTCTTGTGCAGAGATGGGAAAGCCATAAATGTGTAGGAACAGGTATGTGGGATTGGAGAAACAATCATAACTGTAGCTTGGGGCTTGATTAGGTTGTTAAACATTTATTGATGAGATGCTGAAAGGATCTTGCAATTTGGTTTCTGTAGCTGTATGTGTGTGTATTTATATACACCCACACCCACACACACACCCACAGGCACACACGCCTACAGGCCAACTCAAGCAATTTCTCAGTGCTCCAGGCAGTTCATTTAGATTTTAAATTGCTGAAACATATGCTCACCTGCATTGGTAAAGAAAATGCCTCACCTGGGTCTCCCCTCCTCCATACTAATTAAATCATAAGTGTAGTCATCATCTTTATATACAGTCAACATGGCCTAGGGGATAGAAAGGTACATATAAAATGCAAGCATGGAATAAAACCAAGTATGCTTAAGTAAACTCTTAAAAAAAAGGAGGACTTGCAGTCTTGACTTGAGAAGGCAATGACAAAAATCAATAAAATCAAAAGAGAAAAGAAAAAAAACAACTTATACTACTGTGCCTAAAGGTACCACAGATAATGCAAAAATAAGGAAGTTAAATATCAAATTCTGGGAGCAGCTAGTTCTTAAAAGAGAAGCTAGGCAGTTGGTAGCAGGTACTGGAAGTAACTAATACTAAGAGAATTTAGTATTCCTTTTTGAGAGCAGGATATATTCCATAGAAAGATAAACAAGAAGGAAATTTACAGCTGAAAAAAATTGTTGGAAAAGCTTGTTTTTATTGATTTATGGTAACTTTTGAATGGGAATATTGGAAAACACTTTTTTATCAGCTGCTTATAGTAGTTTTGGAAGGCTGAAAAATTGGACATTTGCAAGGTTATAATGAAATTATAATCAATGCAAAAAGTCAGTTATAAGTATACCCTATACATAGCATAATGAAAAAATTAGAAAAAAACAAAACAAAACCAACAATGACAACCCAAAAACCAACATGGTCAAAGGCAATGTGCAAAGGGATAAAGACCTAATTGGTTGCTGAATAATGATGCACTGAATAATAATAGGGCTAATGAACATATGGAAACAATTATATTACAGAAAATTATAAGATGAGACAACATAAAGCTTTTAGGATGTAGCTACAACAATACAACACAATAAACTTTTTTTTAAAGTACCTGCCATGTGCCAGGCACTATGCTAAACACTGGGTATCAGAGTAAGGAAAAGAAAGAGTCCCTATGCCCTCAATGAGCTTACAATTTAATGGGGGAAGACAACTCAAAAAGGAAGCTAAAAAGATGGGTTGAGAGGGAAGGAAGGAAACAGAGAATCTTTATTCTCTAGAAGCTCACTAGCTTTTCTTAAAATTCGGATTCTCCTTCTACCCATTTCCTTTGTTCAAGTCATACCCACTAAAGGTAAGTGTCATGCAGGTCTCTGTCCTGAGCCCTATTTCATTCTCCCCCAATACTCATTTCTTAGAGATCTTATCAGCTCCCATGGATTCAATTATCACCTCTATGCTAATGATTCTCAGATCTAGCAATTTGGTTCTAACCTATCCTTACCTCCAGACAGGAATCTCTTTCTACTTATTAGACATCCAAACTAGATATCCCATAGATCTCTAACTGATCATCTCAATTGGTCTAGTCAGCTGATCGATCTCCCTGCTTCAAGTGTCTCCCAGACCACTCCATCCATTTCATATCTCCCTATCAAATTAAATCTTCCTAAAGTGCAGATTTGACCATATCACTTCCTATTCAAAAAAACTTCAGTAGCTCCTTATTAATTCCATGATCAAATATAAAACCCTCTGCTTGGTATTCAAAAGTTTCTTCTGTATTTGATCGAAGCCATAGATTTAACACAGAGTCAGTATTTTTTACAGTGAAGGAATTACTAGAAGCTTTTCCGATACAAATGAGTAAAATAAGAAAACACTTTCTCTTCCCATTAATTGACATAAATCTAAAAATACTTATTGTAGGATTCAGATAAGAGAACAAAATCAAAGATATAAATATTGGCAAAGAGAATATTGCTAGCTGCTTATATCTTATATTGAAAACCCCTTTCCTCATGGAAAAAAAAATCAAAAACAAAAACCTGACAGCAAACAGCTTACAAATTGTTACAGCTTACAAAATAAATACATGCATTGTTAGTGCTTGAAACTACCAATAAAAAAATACATGATAAAAATTCTTTTCTAAATAAATAAATAATATCTAGGAGTTAGCTACAAAGCACTTGGCCAAAACAGAAATAAATTGGAGAGATATCTACTGCTTGTGTTTGAGCTATGTCAATAAAATTAAAATGATATAATCTAAATTAATTTACATGTTTAATGTCATATTAAGCAAATTAACAAGAGGATACTCTTTAGAACTAAACAAAATAGTAACAAAATTCACTGAGCAAAAAAAAATTTAGAAGGTCAAGAAAAATGATAGGGAAAACATGAATAAAAGGGATATAGCATCATGAGACCAGATTATATTCTAAAATGGTAATTGTAAACTATTTGATATGGTAAAAAAAAAAAGAAAAAAATTAATAGAGTAGAAATATACATAATGAAAAAGTAATATTCCAATCTTTAATGAATTAGCAAATATATTACTGGGGGAAGAATTCCCTTTTTAAAAAGAAGTTCTGGGAAACCTCAAAAGAAGAGAAGGAAGGCATTTTCTTATCTCTTGTTTGGTGTCATTTGACCATTATAATTGCATAGCATTCAGCTTTTTTTTTTCTTTCTATATAATATAGTTTTATATATTGTTTTCTTAGTTTTGCTTACTTCCTTCAGTATTAATTTATGTCTTTGTGTGCTGATCTGAATTCTTTACATTCAGGTACCACAATTTGATGAACTATTTTCCAATCAATGGGCATCTTTCCAATTTTTTTTTTGCTACTACAAAAAATACTACTTTGAACATTTTTGTTTCCATGGTACCTTTCTGTCTGGTAGGTATTTTTTTAAGAGTAATGTTTGTGATTTCTTTTTTGATAATTAATTTTTCCTATCCTGTGCCCACCTATCATTGGGATATGACTCTTGGTATTATATATTTGTGTTATTTCTTTAAATATCTTGGATATTAGCAAAAAAATAGGATACAGAACTTTTCACCATTAGTAGCTTCCCTTTTCATTCTTCACATTCAATAATTAACACAGAGTATGACACATTCTAAGAGCTTAGTAAATGTTTATTGAGTGACTGAGTTATACTACTTGTATTTTACTGATACAAAAGTTTCCAAGTTCATCTAAATAAGATGATATATTTTATGATGGTCTCTATGCCTTATTTAGTTAAGAACTCTCCCATATTCGTAACTAGGAAAGTATTTGATTATCTTCTAATTATTTTTAATCGTATGACTAATACTTAAGTTTCACATTCATCTTGAGATTATGATATATTTTATAAAATATTGGGATGACATATTCCTAATGGATGCATGTTTGTGTTAGTGATCACTTTTTTTTCTCTAGCTAAATGTTCATAAATCATTCTTTGAAAAGAAATTTTTTTTTAGAATTTTGCCAGGAACAGAAATCAAATTTATTAATCTGTATTAAGCAAACTCTCCTCACTTTTTCAGTTTTTTTTTTTTTTCAGTGAACAAGTATCTACCTCTTTCTCTCTTGGGAAAAACCCAAAAAAGACAAATCCCTTAAAATATATGTGCATGATCAATCAAAATATGACCAAGTTGGCCATGTCCAAAATGAATATCTTGCCATTTATTTAGTCCATCTCTAATCTGTCAAAAGGTGAGCTGCAATTCCTCTAGAGTTATATTTTACATAGCTTGATTAGAGTTGTTAAGTTTTTCAAAACTGATTTTTTAAAAGTGTTTTTGCTAGAATATAAATGGTTCTGGTTCTTCTCACTTCATTCTCCATCAGTTCATAGTGAGGTTCAAGTGATTTCCCTTTACCCTTTCCTTGCTTTATATAGACTTCTACTTTTGCTTTATGTCAGATATGATCTCTCTGCCAAATGTGTCCCTTAGCCCTCATCTTTTCTTAGTCCTTTAAAGGTCATCAAAACAACACAAAAATCACTCCCAGGTCCTCCTCTTATTTGATTTCCTTTGTGCTGTTGGCAGACATTATAGTTCTTAGCTGATGTTTATATCACTTCCCTTCATCAGAATGGAAACATTTCATTCTTATAAAGTATTTTCCAAAGTATTTATCTTTTAAAGTTTCTCTTTATTTTCATATGTGTATTTCAAAATTTAGACTCAGCTCTAGTCTTTTCACCAAAAATGCTTGCAAGTCTTTTATTTAATCATTTCCCTCCTGTTGGGAAGTCATAATGGGTAAGTTATTCTTGGTTGTAAATTTCATGCTCTTGTTTTCACTTTCTATGCAGTTTTTCAAAAAATATAAATTGGTCAATGAATTCCCTATGTAGCTACATTTATATCTCTAGATAGTTTCCTTTTCCCTCCTAAATGAAATGACTTCTGTTTTCATAATTTCCTTAAGAACAAAAATCTTATATTTCTTTTCCATCACTCTCCAGTCAAATTTCCTTATAGAAAATCAACCATTTGAATCTCTTCTTTAAATTCTTTTGAAGTTTGTTTTCATGTTGTCAATATGCATTGCCAGCTTGGCTCCATATATTTCCATGTAATTCACTTATTTTTCTCCATCCCATCAAATGCTCTCTATGGTTCACCTCTTGAATTTATGGATTTTTCATTCTTGACACATATCATAATTTGATTCCATCTCCTTCAGTCTCTTCTCCTCTCTGTTTGGAAGGCTGTAGGGTGAAGTATAAAATTCCTCCAAAAGCTTTCCTTTAAAGAAGGCAGGAAGTGTACTCCAGCTCACTCTACTTTTCATCTGCTGCTCTGCCTGATTCCAACTCTCTGAAACAAGATGTGCACCAAGTATCCTCCCCACCTCCACAAACGTGTCCCCCCACCTCCACTTTGATGACACTTTTTGTTGATGACTCTCCCAATGTTGTAACCTCCTTGAGTGTGAGGGCTATCTTTCTTTTTCTTATCTGCATACCCAGCACTTAGCACAGGGTCTGGCACAGAGGAGCTGCTTTAAAAATGTTTATTGATTTAAAATGAATTAATAACCAGCATCATAGTGAAGGCATATCTTCCATACTTCCAAGTCTTCAGTGTGCCTCTCTGTTTTAGGGTTTTATTTCAAGCTATTTATCATCCACACATTGAATATTTTTATTTAGATATCTAAGGCCATATGTTATGTTGATGTCTTTCTTCTTAAATGTTGTCTCCTGTGAATTACCTATTGCTCCTTTCTGCTGCCATTATTTTTAATATATTTGCTTGCAATTTTCAGGCTTGACAGATTCACAGAGACAGTTTTTACTCTCTCCTTTCTTTTCTTTTCTTTTTTTTTGCTGAGGCAATTGAGGTTAAGTGACTTGCCCAGGGTCACACAGCTAGAGAATGTTAAGTGTCTGAGACCAGATTTGAACCCAGGTCCTGCTGACTTCAGGGCTGGTGCTCTATCCACTGAGCCACCTAGCTGCCCCTCTCTCCTTTCTTTTTAAAGCACTTATGATTAGATTTTTCAATACTCCCTACAAATATATTTTACAAGCTTTTTTTTTTTTTTGGTCAGTTTCCCATTATTTTTATACTTTAAATTATGACAGAAATCTAAATCCCAATCTCAGAAAGCATCTTCTTTGCCAACTCTCTACTCACATTGCAACTTACCTTTCATTCTGAATTCCTAATTTTCAAAAGCCAGGAGGGTAGAAACACTTCCAAAAAGGGTGGTGTTGTAACTTTGGGTTCAAGATTTTATTTTCCCTAAGATTGTTTTCTGGGATCTTCTCCTGTTGTCCTTCATCAGGTCTGCCATATTGTGTCTATGTGATCTGGAAACTTAGCAGATCTTATTGTTTATGCCAGATCAGCACATACCTGCTTATGTATCCCTCAGTCATCATGGCTGCTCTTGTCTTCCTCCAAGGATTGCTGGAGAACTTCTGATCAAGTACCACTTGTGAATCCATTGTTCCTTAGAAGAAGGGTTCTTAAACTGGATTCCCTAGACTTTTTTTTTTTTTTTTTTTAATGATAATTGTATTTCAATGTAATTTGCTTCCTTTGTAATATTTTATTTTATGTATTTAAAAATGTTATTCTGAGAAAGGATTATTAGATTTCACCAGTTTGCCCAAGTTGTACAGTACTGCTCCCCTCAAAAAAGTTAAGAACCTCTGTTTCAAAAACTGAGTGTGCTTCCTCCTAGAAATGGTCCAACTATATCCTTCTGAGGAAGACCTCCCTTGACAGGGTCATAGTATTCTTTTCTCCACTTAAATATATATCATTGACCCTATCTCCACTTTCTGTTCTTTTGTCCACCAGGCAAATGTTAACTATAAGTTCCATCTCTGGATAGCCTCTTAACCTCCAAAAAATTTACTCCCTGGAGAACTTCTTAACCTTCTGTATTTATTTCTGACTCTCTGGACTTAGTTATTTTGGGAATAGCAGCTATCCTTTTGTCTACTGGGAAATGTGTGATACTGGATTTCTCTTAACTCAATGGACATTTTCTTTGCCCTTGGATGCATATCTCTTCCACTTTAATCTTATGTCACTTCGATAAGCGTAGAGTGGACAATTTTGGCAGGTATTGTGACCCAGATACTTTCTTTAGCTGATCACCTTGAATCTTTAACAACTGAGATCTCCTAATAATAGCAAAGTAATAAGTCATTTAAACAATATCCAAAATGATCAAAACAGCAAATAATCAGGTAGTTAGAACCAATGAAAGTTTGAAACCCATAAAAGAAGGGAGAGTGGGAGAGGAGAAAAGAAGTTAATAATTTTATATATCTACCTGATTGTACTAGAAAAAAAAAAAAAAAAAAACCAACAATTTTTTTAAATACAATTAAACAACCAGACAGGAACTGTCAGCAGTTTTGATTTAGATTACAAAGTACAGTGAAAGACGCAGCAAAGGATAACAGTGGATAAAGTACATGACTTAGAGTCAGGAGGATCTGAGTTCAAAACTGGTCTCAGATATTTACTGTGTGATCCTGGGTAAGTCAATTATTCAAATTGCCTCAGTTTCTAATTTGTAGAATGAGCTACTTTAATATCTTTATTGAGAAATTGCCAAATGGGATCACAAAGAGTTGGACACGAATGAACAAGAAATGAAAGGAAGTAAGTGTACCAATATCTTTTAATTAATTTGGCCTTAATTTCTTTATGTCTTGGTAGAAAAAAAAGCAAGGAAGCACAAGATATTTTGATCATAAATTTAAACACTTACCAAGAACAGAAAGTTACAAGTCACTGAATTAACTTAATTTCTTCTCATTGGAACTTGAATCCCTGTCAAATTACATGAAAGCTGATTTTCTCTTATGTTTGAATTAGTTATTTCCATAATTTGCTGCTTAAAAGGATTATTATGGTGAGATTGTTTGCATTTATTTGTGAATAAATTTCCTATAGATGCAATATTAAAACTCTGAAATTATCTTCTGCTTTCTAAAAGTCTCACGATGGGTAGAAGGGGAGGCTGTAGGGACCATATTAAGGAAAATCCATTTATTATATCCTTCCTTTGGTCTCTATTCTCCTTGAAGAAGAAAGCTTACTCTAGAGAGGGCATTTCAAAGGCATTAATTCTTCAGGTGAACATGGAAGAATGAAGGCTAGTTGCAGGAATGATTGTAGGTCTTCCCTTCTTCCACTAATTCCTAAAAAAAGCCTTTTGCAAATATAGTCTTTAAGGTTTATATAAAAGGAAGAAATTTAGTCTAAACAAACCAAGCTCATTTAGTAGCTTCATGATTTCTTTTCACCTGCTATTTCATGAGGACACTTTATATCCCCCGAGAAGGAACATTATCATATCATTATGAAGAACTAAATTAGCTCCTTGACCCAGCAGACTGAGGTTAGCTATTGGCAGGGAAAACTTGCTGCTCTTGTGGGCTGATTTCCTTAAGAACGGGAAATCTAGGCTGTGAACTGAGAAGTACTCCATGTTCCACCTTTGAAATGAATTTAATAGAACCCAGGACCAGAAAACAATTTTCAGTTTCTAAAGGATAGAAGGTTAACCGAATGCCAAATTACATTACCTTGGTGATTGGAAACTTTATCATCTTAATTATTTTGGAAATATGAGAAGAACTTGTGATTTCTTTAGCATAGGGGACTCTTGGTATGGAAACTCCCTCTATTGGCATTGATCATAAACCATCTATGACCTGGAACTCATTCCAACAATGCAACTTACAATCCATTCATCACCAAACAGATAAATCTTAGGGAAGTTGCTGGAGGCATATTAAGATTAAGTGACCTGTCCAGGAATACAGACAAGTATCAGAGGCTAATTTCAAACTCAAATTTTCTGACTCAAAGTCCAAAGCTCTCTTCCCCTGTGCTATATTCCATCTCATTTTCATCACTGTTATTATTTCAGACAACACTTCTATACCTTTTACTTGGCAGGAGCCCTTTTTCAATTTGTGGAAAATTTTTCTTCTCTTTTACAGAGACCAAGATGCAGAATTACCCTTCTCATAGACTTATGTGAAGAGATCATTCTTATTCCAGGGGGACAATGTAATATAATGAAGGATGCAAAGTGATACCTGCTTTAAATTAAGCTGGAGGATTTAAAGCCACAGGGCAGATTTCAAATGCTGTCTCTTATTTGAGTAAGCCTTATCTCCCTAGACTTCAGTTTCTTTATCTTTGAAGGAAGAGGATTGTACTAGATAAGCTCCCTATCAGGGCTATATCTAAGATCCCATAATGCACCTGACAGGTACTCTGTCAGCCTTTGCCTTAAGGTCTCCAGTGAGTGGGAATGACTGTCACTTATGGCAGCCAGGTCCCTTTTGGGTAGCTCTAACTGGGAGGAAGTTGTTCTTTATATCAAGACTAAATCTGACACTGTCACTTCAACTTGCTCCTGGTTTTCTCCTCGGGGGCCAAGTAGAACCCTTCTGATATGTGTCTTCCACATAAATACTGGAATAAGCTCTTATTTGCCCTATAAGACCTATTCATTCACTGACAATTTTAATGTTTTAAGAATTTGTGATTTCAACAAAAGTCAATATAGATTCCATTCCGATTAAGTGCTCACTGAAAACTTATAATAACTTCTTATTGTTTAGTTGTTTGAGTCACCTCTGACTCTTTGTGGCTCCATCTGGGATTTTCTTGGCAAACAAACTACATCAATTTACTGTTTCCTTCTCCTGCTCATTTTACAGATGATGAAACTGAGTCAAATAGGATTAAGTGACTTGCCCAGGGTCAAACACCTAGTAAGTGTTTGAGGGCAGATTTGAGCTCAGGTTCAAACTCTGTGCTCTATCCACTGTGTCTCCTATCTGCCTTTCAATAAGTTAGTAGATAGCTACTAATTCATAGTGCATCAGGATGGTTGTAGGGGAATGAGTCATAGAGCCATAAATAGGGATCTTTTTGGAAAAAGCCATAACCAACTATATGTAAGGCAAGAAGCAGGAAGCATTCCCTCTAATTACTTAAGCCTAGACTCTACTTCTGATCAGAGGAATCCATTGTTGGGGAAACTATGGCCATAAAAAAAAGCTCATTAGAGTATAGTTACTGGGGGAAAAAATTGGGCCATTTGATATTTTCATATTTTAGCCAAATGTTCTTGCTAAGTTCTAAACCTTCTTTCTTTATTACAAATGGATTGAAAGGCTTTGAGTATCTTTAAATTTGATGATCTTGGCCAAAATTCCACTCACCTTGCCATGGAGAAAGCCTAGTGGCCCACACCTAGCACCACATACCAACATAAGATCTGAATGGGTTCATGATCTAGATATAAAGAGTGATATTATAAGCAAATTAGAGGAACATAGGATAGTTTACCTCTCAGACCTATGGAGATGAAATAAATTTATGTCCAAAGAAGAATTCGAACTCTTAATTGAACACCAGATAGATAATTTTGACTATATTAAGTTAAAAAGTTTTTGTATAAACAAAACTAATGCAGTCAAGATTAGGAGGGAAGCAATAAATTGGGAAATCATCTTTACATTTAACGGTTCTGATAAAGGCCTCATTTCTAAAATATATAGAGAATTGTCTCATATTTATAAGAATCCAAGCCACTCTTCAATAGATAAGTGGTCAAGGGATATGAACAGACAATTTTCAGATGATGAAATTAAAACCATTTCTAGTCATATGAAAAGGTGCTCCAAATCACTATTGATCACAGAAATGCAAATTAAGACAACCCTGAGGTACCACTACACACCTGTCAGATTGGCTAAAATGACAGGAAAAGTTAATGATGAATGTTGGAGGGGATGTGGGAAGTCTGGGACACTGATGCATTGTTGGTGGAGCTGTGAATGGATCTAGCCATTCTGGAGAGCAATTTGGAGCTATGCTCAAAAAGTTATCAAACTGTGCATACCCTTTGACCCAGCAGCATTGCTATTGGGCTTATATCCCAAAGAGATCTTAAAGGAAGGAAAGGGCCCCACATGTGCAAGAATGTTTGTGGCAGCCCTTTTTGTAGTGACTAGAAACTGGAAACTGAATGGATGCCCATCAATTGGAGAATGGCTGAATAAATTATGGTATATGAATGTTATGGAATATTATTGCTCTGTAAGAAATGACCAGCAGGATGATTTCAGAGAGGCCTGGAGAGACTTGAATGAACTGATGCTGAGTGAAATGAGCAGAACCAGGAGATCATTATACACGGCAACAACAATACTATATGATGATCAGTTCTGATGGACATGGCTCTCTGCAACAATGAAATGTTTCAAACCACTTCCAACTGTTCACTGAAGAAAGCCATATACACCCAGAGAGAGGGATGTGAAATGTGGATCACAACATAAAATTTTTTGCTCTCTATTGATGTTTGCTTGCATTGTGTTTCCTTTCTCAGATTTTTTTTTTCTTATAGACACGATTTTTCTTGCACAAAAATGATGTGTGGAAATATGTATACATATATGCGACTTGTCAGGTATTTTAAGATAATTAACATGTAGTGGATATCCTGCCATCTAGGGGAGGGGAAGGGACTGGGGGGAAATATTTGTAATGGAAAGCTTTGTAAAGGTCAATGTTGAAGAACTACCCATACATATGTTTGGCAAATAAAAAGCTTTAATTAAAAAAAAGAGAGAGAGAGAAAGCCTAAAGGGTAATATGTTAGGTTTTAGGATAATGAATAACTTAGAAAACCTGTGATTAGCAAAAAGTACCATAGAAAAATTATTAATTATCAACATGATTATTAAAGTTATTTTAGAATCTGGAACTTACTTCAATCACTGCGTTGATAACTGCCTTATGCTCCATAAATAATTAGGTTCAAAATTGGGAGAATATAGGTGTTCTAAATCCCAGGTTAATGTTCTGATCTTTACAGGGACACTTTTCATTTCAAATTGCAAAGTGAGGGTTTGGTAAGGTATAAAGAGTGTAGGAGAATTTGGGATTAAATTATGGCTCTTTTCAATTTGGATGATCTTGGGCATAAGTCATGTAATTCCTCTTAAGATTCCTACACTTCTAATTTTCCAAAGACACAAAGTTACAGATATGCTATTGATGACTCATGAACTCTTGATTGCTATAAATGCAAACCTAAAAGCATTTTTTTTCCTGGCAGAAAATGGGAGAAGACCACAGAAAATAATGATTATGTTGAAATCTAAAATCTTGTTACTAGGGAAAATAATAATGAAAATATCAGCAACATGTTTAAAGCGATTAATATTTATGTAACTTATGCTTTCAGAACTATAAAATGGATCATAACAGATTTGAAAAATATCTTAACAAAAATCTGGACAATATTTGTTAACACAGGGCCTATCACTTCAAAATAGTTATAGAGAAAGACGAACATTTCCTTATCAAAGAGAGGGGAATACATGATATGAAGTTAAGAGAAATTCTTTTGGAATAAATAGATATTACTTCAAAAATCAATTTTAGTGGATAGAGCACCAGCCCTGAAGTCAGGAGGACCTGAGTTCAAATCTGGTCTCAGACATTTCCTAGCTGTGTGACCCTGGGCAAGTCACTTAACCCCAATTGCCTTAGCAAAAAGCAAAAAAAAAAAAAAAAATCAATTTTAAAGGCTGACAATATGCATTTGATATTGCATTTATTAAATGAACCTCAAAGTAGTTACATCTGGATTGAACTTTTGAAATGATTACTTTTGGATAGAGCCAATGAAATGATTATAATCCAAGGCTGGAGTCAAAAGGTCCTTTTTGGGGAACGTTTACATGAACTCAACCAACAATAGGTGAATCAAGAAGCATAAAATGACTGAAAAAGAAAGGGAGTGGCTTATAATATCAATTCAGAACCAGGTTATTGCTACCAGAAAGTGTAGATGGGTTATACTTAAGAGCCTAGACTTACAAATTTTATAAAAATTTAAAAGGAAAGAGCATAAACTGTGCAACACAATAAGATGCAAAACATAAAACAACAAAGTACCTAGAAAGACTCAATCAGGTGGCTAGAGTTTTGTATCAAAACCTCACTATATTTCATAGACCAATAGGGGATAAATCTCTATCTAACAAATCAGACCATAAAATATTCTTGAGAATTCAACCAATAAGCTGAATTGGAATTGCATGATTATCAGAGACAGAATTGTTAAATCACTCATATATAACACTGATGCATAAAAATTTTAAAACAATATTTTAATGGATCCATCCATATAAAATTTTCCTAAACTCTAATATGGAATAAAAAGATTTTAAAACAGAAACTCAGTAGAAAAAAAAATCAGTCATATGAGAATAGGACAATGAACCTATTTTCCCAATCATTCTATATGCTGCTAAAGTAAGCCTAGAGAAGATAAGCTTAAGAGCTAGTAATTTCATTCAATTACTAAAAAAGCAATTATTTTATCTTCCTATGCCATAGCCCACAGAACTTTACATAAAAGAATAATAGCAGGATAAAGCTTTGTCCCATGATTATTTTATCTGAACTCCACTTAAAAAGATAAGAAGAATGAGATGAATAATAATGATATTAATATTACATTTAAATAGCTGATGTTTATATAGGGCTTTAAGGTTTTCAAAGTGTTCTTCAATCAGTATGTCACATACTACCATTCCTCAAACTATTGAATTGTTGTGACCTATGAGAGAGCCATACCCTTGATCATTACTCACAAAGGTTCTATTTCTATCTTCATGAATTCCAAAGTATTTTTGATCATATTCTCTTATATCACTCTTTATGCTTTAAAACCCTTAATTTCTTCATCCTTATTTTAACCTTTGATACTGCTATCTCTTGTTTTTTTTTTTTTTCTCAAACTATCACCCCTACACTGGAAACATTCTCTGCCATCCCTTATATTGAACGCTCGGTGAAATAATTCAACTTTACATTATAGTTTATTTTGGAATTCCTTGCTCCATTTTCCTATAACTGATCATAATTAAGTGATCACTGGAAACTTTGGAGAGAACAGTTTAATTAGAATAATGAAGTTAGAAGCCAGAGGGTAGAAGGAAAATATCCCTTAAGAGTCAGAGCTATAGCCAGGGTGAAGCAAATAAAGCTTTGAAATAGACATCAAATTTTTAAAGATACTAAAATTTATCATATACTTTCCTTCTTCTGCTCAACTGAATTTATCTTTAGTAATTAATTATTCTCATATCATGAATTACAGACTTTATTTTTGTTTGTTCTGATTATCTGAATTGATATCATGGCTTGGCTTAAATTTAGTCAGAGGCTAGAATGTCATTTTAATAATAGAATATAGAGGTTCCCATGTAATTAAAGCCTAATTTTCAATTGTACTGGGGAGGTAGGGCAGGAAGGATTCTCTTTCACATCAGTGTTCCAAGATGGTTGCAAACATTGACAAATGGAATAAAAATATGGATCTTAACAATCAAAATCTCTAATCTTTAGTAACAACAATTACCAAGAAATAGTCTAGAATTAAAAGATTAGACTCTGATAGTCTGGGTTGCAGTTCTGAAAGAAAATACAAAATCCCTAAAGCTCTTAAACAGAGGTAGCATTCAGGATACAAAGAATTCTAAGAGGCAATTGAATTGTCCAATTTTTATGAGCACTATCTGACATCCTGGCTTTCCATTAGACTATGTACATTTACCTCACCACCTGAGTACTTTTCTCCTGGGGAGTCAGGCATTATAATTTTCTAAGATAATAAACTGTGGGTCCAAATAACAATAGTTACTTTGGCCACTGACAACCTGAACAGCAGTTTTCAATCACACATGAGTCTCATTGACATCATGACATTTTCTCATTTTGAAACTCTCAAGAACAATTCCCTGTTAATGAATAAAAGTCAGGGCTGGTAGTTTTGGCTCTGAAGCAAACCATTTGCTATAGGCAGCCTGATTAGACCTACTTATCAATTGAATCTGTGCTATATGGATTTGATTGTGGTTGTGGGGCAGAAGGGCTTGATTCTATCATTCTCTTCTTGTTAGCTACCTTGCACCATGATAAATTATTTCATTCTTTGCAAAAATAGCAAACTTCATTGTTCAAGAGATGGGCAATCCACCCAAACTTTTCCACTCTAAACTTTTCTATTTTAGGTAAGCATACTGATATACTTCCTGTTACACCAAGATTCATAACCTTCACATCATCATCATGATAAACTTACTTTCCCTCATCTTTCATGTTCAATCCATTGCCAGTTCTTATTGATTCTGCCCCACAATATATCTGGCATCTGTCTCTCTCTCCACTTATATAGCTACCAATTTAGGTGAGGTCCTCATCATTATCTTTCCCCCAAACTATTATAATAGTTACTTTATTGGTGGCTACCCTGAATATCCTACAGACAACTATCAAATTGATATATGTATAAAGTATTTGTTTGTCCACATAATACACCATGCTCAAAAATCTTGTATAGTTCCCTATTGCCTCTAAGGTAAAATTAAAAATTCCTTTTTCTGGTATTTTAAGCCCTTTGCAAAGTGATGTGAAAAACCTGCCCTTTTCAAATTTATTTTACATTATTTTCTCCATGCATTTTATATTTCAGTCAAATTGGGCTATTTACTCTTTCTTCTTTTTATATAACATTCTATCTCCTACTTCCATGTTTTTGGGTAGAGTATCCCCCATACCTGGAATGAACACCCTCTTCATGCTCTTCTCTTAGAATTTTCTGTTCCTTTCAAGGATCAGTTTTCATGTACCATCATTTATGGAAAGTCTTTCTCGATCTCCTTATTTGGTAGTGCTTCCTATTCCACTTCAAATAATTTTATATAGAGACACATATTTGTAATATACATGTATATGTAATACAACTATGTAATATAAATGTATATGTAATACAACTATTTATTTACTTATATTACAGTTATATGCATATACAGTTATAAACTTTTGGTTATCCCTTCTACATCATGACATTTCCCATTTCAGTTGTGATATATTGCAGGTCAGCATAGGAAATGAAATAGGAATTTTGTGGAAGTTTTGTGGAAGTTGTAGATGACAAGTGAAAGCCTTTGAATAGAACAGAAATGGTTTAGAAACTCAGAAATGCATAAAATATATGTATAATATTAACACAAATTTTATAAAAGATACTGTAAAAACCCCTAAAAGAAAAGTTCAGACCCCAGAGGGCCAAAAAATTTTACATGAATTCTCCAGATCTCAGGGGTGCAATGGCCCTAAACCCCATGATGTAGAAAGGATGACTATATATGTGTTTGTAAGCATGTGTGAACTATAATATACAAATATATAAAATAATATATTATACATGTACCATAATATAAAATAACATATAAACTAATACATATATATGCGATATATACATGTATACACATACATATATATCTTTTTTCATGCTGCAGATTTTCCTCCCCTTAAACCCTCAAGGGATGTAACTTCTTTGAATGCAGGGATTGTTTTCCTTTTTGTCTTTGCTAGCTAAATTGGATTGTTTTTTATCATTAATGATTTCTTTTTCTAGTCGTTTCTCCTTCTAGTTTCATCTTTTATATATAGGAAATAGAAAGGCAAAAGTCAGGAATTCTAGACTACTTATAAAATGTTTGTTTTGCTCTTTTTTGAATGAAATGATATTTAATTTTTGAAGTATAAGCTGTAACACAGTTGTTAGGGACACATTTTGCAGCATAGTCCAAATAGCTATAAGATAACTGGAGAAGACCACATATATTGTTTGATGATGAAGTCTAAGATTCTGAGGAATATTCCCTTTTATTACCTAACTCTGAGACCAGGAAAGACTTTTTAAGTGCCCAGAGGTATGGCTAATGAAAGCTGAGTTTCATGGTCCCTGTATTCATTTCAAGCCTTCCCACATTACCAAGAGACTTAATCTTCTCAAGGAGAAACAAAGCCTGCTATAAGTCCATATAGTCTTCAAGTTTCAGTTAGGATTAAAATGATCAAGGGGAAAATGTCTCTGATGATAAAAAAGAAGGAAGGGGGATTTTTTTTTTTTGCTGAGTTTTCTTTTTCTTAGAAAAGGACAGAACTTGAAAGAAAGTCTGGAGCTTGGTCACTCTTCTTCTGAGATGAGTTATTTCTATGACATTTCTTCTTCAGTTGTCAACTTCTTTTGTGTAAGTTGTTCATAATGGGACCCAGCATCTCGAGTGAATCTTGTCAATGTAGGCATAGATGGGAATGTGAGGAAATCATTCTAATAATTGCTATATTTCTGGTGATTTTCCCTGAAGAGACATTCCCCCAATCTCCCCCTCTCACATCCCCACATCCCAAAAACCAAACCCACACCAAAAAACAACTGAAGAGAGGAATTCCCAATAGGAAAAAGGCTTACTTGGACTCCGTATTCAAAGATGCCCTGAAATAATACTATTCCTGTTAAAAGAGTTTTTTGAACTAACAAGGAATAGTTTCTCTGTTTCTCTCTGTCTCCTTCTGTGTCTTTTTCTCCTCTGTTTTTGTTTCTCTCTCTGTCTCTGTTTCTGTCTCTCTCTCTGTAGGAAGAAGAGGCTATCAGGAACGTGTCCAGGAAATGATTAAAGGATTTACAAATTAAAAAGAGAGAAGAGCCAGGATGGTACAATGCCATTAATACCAGTTTTTAATTGCATTATGAGGCAGATGGGGAGAGGGAACAATATAAACGGCAGTGTGAGGAATTTAAATTTAGTCTAGGACTGGGACTTAGACTAGTGATTTCATTGATATAGGAAACTCCCAGCCAAGGAAGCTCCATCAGGTTAGTAGCTTCTCTGAAAGAGATGATCTAGGTATTGAGAACATAAGTCACATACCCAGTATGTGTCAGAGGCAGAATCTGAACCCAGAACTTCCTGGCTCCATCCACTAAACTATACTGCCTCTTATATATAGTAGAAGGAACAATTTTTAAACTCTGAATGGATTTGTGTTCTCATTAATGGGACTGCTCCCCCCAAGAGCACGTTTCACAACTCAAATAGGTCTGTTTGTAGATAACTTTTGTTTAACTTCCCTAGAGGAATGTAAGCTGCTTGAGGGCAAGCATTTTTTAAATTTCATATCTGTATTCCCAGCACAATGATCAAAATGGAATGAATGTTTATGCTCTTCTATAAATCCATCACAAAAGAGTCACCCACCATATTGCAACTTTTCTTCTTGAAATCTTCATATACATGGGTATCTACAAGGTGCATAGATTGCTTACTGGTCATCCATTGGTCTGGCTATATGACCAATATTCTGCATTTACCAATTGAAAAATAATGACCAATATTCTGCATTTACTAATTGAAAAATAATGACCAGTATTCTGCATTTACCAATTGAAAAATACATTTACAATACTTTGCAACTTTTCTTGCTAATATCTTACATTTTATTCACATTTACCAGGTACTTCTCCTTCTTTGGGTGACACAGGATTTTAACCTTCTGAGATTGTGATACTTCAGCTACATAGCATCCTTTCAAGGTATATGGAAGGATTCATGATAACAAGGAGATTTACTTTTTAGTCAAATAAAAATGGAGTTTGCAAAATTCCCCCTTTTAGGGACTTAGAAGTCTTTTTTAGAGATGATTCTGTCTGAAAACAGGAGTGTGGGACTAGATGAAGCCTCTATAGCCTCATCCATATCTCTAATTGATAGATTTTAAGAACCTCCCTAAAATTTTCATATCCCATGTGAAAACACGTCTATTTAAATTTGATACCACGTGCAAATGCTTTAAGTTTCCTATATCTTCTTGTCTCACTCTTCCAATCTAGTCTTCATGCTGCTGCCAGGTATTTCATGTAGATAGTCAGGTAATACCTTTTAAAAAAATATTCAGAATCTCTATATTGGCTACCAGATAATGTTCAAACTCCTTTGCCTAGCATTCAACGCTTGCTAACACAATATGGGGTCATCTTACCTTTCCAGTCTTCTATATTATTTTTCTTCACACACTTTGTGTGTTAGTCTAGCTGGGCTACTTTTTACCTATTAAATTTACCATATACTTTCCTCTTTCTAGATTTTGCTCAAGCTTTACATGAATGACTGAAATACCCATTTTTCTTGTCCTACTTTGACAATTAAATTCCTCAATTGTCCCTGTTTTTAATAGAAATTTGTCTAGTTCCCTGACTAGGTAATGAGCCTCCTTCTCAAACTTCACAGAGCAATTGGTTTTGGAACTTCCCACATAATATTTTGTATTATAGTTATAGGTGATCATACCTTCCCATATTCTGAATCTCATTCTTACCTTGTCTCATTATTGAAGGAAGAAAAGAAGAATTTGTTAAGTATTGACTATGTGCTAAGCTGCAATACAGATAATGTCTCAATTTTACCCTTGTAATGACCTTGACATATAGATGATAGAGATGATGTCCATTTTAGAGTTGATGAAACTGAGACAGAGCAAGGTTAAGGGACTTGCCCAGGAGCATCGAGCTAATAATGTCTGAGAGAGAATTTGATTTCAGGTCTGTCTGACTCAGTCTCTATTCACTAAGCTTCATTGACCAGCCTTTTTCCTATCATGCATTTTCCTGATAATATCCTTTAAACCCTCTTTTATGTAATTCCTTATTTGCAATATACTGCCACCTGCTAAAGTTCTATCCTACGTCTTCTAGGTAATCTTCAGATCAGTTCTTCAGATACTAGGACACATGTTTCAGGGGTTTTTACTTCAAGGAGAAGACTGCA
Source organism: Myrmecobius fasciatus (assembly GCA_023553655.1). Classification (NCBI taxonomy): domain Eukaryota; kingdom Metazoa; phylum Chordata; class Mammalia; order Dasyuromorphia; family Myrmecobiidae; genus Myrmecobius; species Myrmecobius fasciatus. The sequence continues at coordinate 104,205 of JAJPUD010006532.1, forward strand.
GGAAAGGCAGCAGGGAACACAATTTCCCAGAGGCATTACAGCCCCTTCTCACACTCACCTTTCCTGGGCAGGCTGCCTGGTCTCATTCTAAAATCCAAGAAAGTGATTGACCTGTGCTCGCCTAGTGGCTATTAGAGCTGTATTACTGAAAAAGCCCCATGTATGAAGAACAGGGTTTTAATTTTAATTAAAATAGGCCCGGGGAAATGTATAACCTGAAAAGAAAATGGCATAAGGTATTTTGCTTCAAAGGATAAAAATGCTAATTCTGAGAAGCTAGATGTTTCAGCAATGAGACTAGAAGGGATTTTCTTAAAACCTTTCTCCTCTCTGGAAGGATCAGGGACTATTTTCCCAACTGTGTTTTCTTGTATCTGCTTTTAGCTCTTACAGCCAGCAGCCATGCAAATGAAGAACCTATTTTCATTTAAGATGGTGAGGATGATTACTTGAGGGCTCCAAATGCTGAAAGGTGGATTAGACAACCCTAGACTGGACACCACTCGATTTAAGGTACTCACTTGACCAGAATATTTTTCTTCACTGGGCAAAAATGTTCATTTCAAGGAGTTAGAAGTTATGAACCAGCCAGACACTACAAAGAATTTACTCATTCAGCTATTTTCTGAGCATCTCAAATGTGTCACTGAGAAGTCAAGGAATGAAAGTGTTTTGGGAGACAGGATTCAGAGCAATTCCTTTTGCCTTTGCCAGCAATGGATTCCTATCATTAAGCAAGGCTCTGAAATTCCCCAAAGACCAAAGCTCTTTTATCTACTAACAAAGTTATTTAAAGAAGTAGATTTTCACTTGGATTTCTATACCTTTAAACTTGTGTTAAATCTAAGCCCTGGAAGGTTTCCTTATTTTCCACTCAATTAATGAATTATATGGTTCAGTTCCTCTAACTTCAACCTAATAGCATGATTATGGTGAGTAGAAACTTGGTTCTTACCCTTGCTCACTAAATAGACTGGTCTCTGTTGTACCTGGGAACCTAATGTCTGAATTCCCTCTCTGTTCTTTAGAAAATGGATGCTCTATCACCTCCTGAGAGAGGAATGATGTACAAATTGTACATAAGGGGACACATGTTTTTGGACATGACCTATATGGGAATTTATTTTAGTTGATTGAATTGGTTATGAAAAAGAAAATCAGCTATTTTTGGTTACTCTGATACTCTTAGTTTGATTATAAATTAAGTTCCCTCCTTTAAGAAGATGCTAAAAGAAGTCAGAGTAACACAGTCTCATATATATATATATATATATATATATATGTTACCTATAGATTTAACAAATAGATGGAGAAAACTTGCTCATTTAGTAGCAAATAGTTTAGAATAAGACATAATAAAACAATCATTTAAAAAACTAAGTTTCCTTACAAGAAGAAAGGGGAATTTGTCCAGAAGCTAAATCCCCATTTCTGGCAGCTGGAGAAAAGTGAGATTAAGTTCCTCTTTCCATTCTAAGTGTAGACATGTATTCTGCAAAGGAAGGTGGAGGGTGATTGCTAACTACTGACCACAAGGTCCTCTTTTCCAGTATACTTTCTGGTTATCAAAGTTACCAACATGTGAAAGAAAGGACTTCTGGCACAGGATGAAGAAAATCAAGGAGAAACTAACCTAGTCAGGTAACCTGCCTTGTCCAACTGAATTATGTCCAAAACAGGTTTCTGTCATTTTTCCAATCCCCCCTGCCTTTTTTTGTTACAAAAACCATCTCTGTAAATCATTGCTAGTCTCTGACCTCTGAAGAGTCAGGTGACCTCGTTTTACAGATTAAATCATAGATGGTTTGATAACTGTCCGAATTCCCTTTTTATTTTAGATATTCAATTTTAAAGCTACAAGGATTTTTTTTCTTTGTATTTTTTTGAGGGGAGGAAAGAAAAGGGAGTAGGGGAGAAAATAAAGGCTTATTAATTTTGATAAATATTAGGGGGGAAAGAAAATTATACCCAATAGAACTCATTTTGGTTCTATTAGATTTTAAACTTCTTAAGAATAGAGGCAATTAGGTTGCTCAGTGGATACAGTTTTAGAATCAAGAATACTCTTCTTGAATTCAAATTCAGCTCCAAATACTTACTAGCCATGTGATAATGGGCAAGTGATTTAACCTTATGGGCCTTAGTTTCCCCATCTATAAAATGAGCTGAAGAAAGAAATGGCAAACCATTCTAGTATCTTTGCCAAGAAAACCACAAATGGGGTTACAAAAGTCAAACATGACAGAAAATTGAGTGAAAGTACTATTGAAAATAGAGGGTGGAATGTTGCCATTGCAAAATCAGAGCTTATTCCCCATTTTAAAATCTCTTGCCCCTTCTAACCTTTGTAGAAGGAAATAACCTAAAACACTGATATTATTGCACATAGATGCTAGACTGGAGATCTCATCTGTATGGGGAACTTTCAGGAAAGGAAACTTCCTTTACTAAAATATGTATAAAGATATTTACTAATAAAAGTGTGGGCATTTCCTCAAAATTTATAGTTTAGGGAATTGCATTGAGAGATTAAATGGGCATTGAGATTGTCAACAAGTCAGTCAACAAGCATTTTATTTAGCACTTTCTATGGCCAGGCATTATACTGAGTATGAGGGGATGCAAACATATGCAAAGCCAGAGGTAGTTTTTAAATATCTGTTTTCTTTTCCCTGAGACTTTTTCTGAATCTATGAACCTTGAACTTGGAATCACAGGAGGAGAAGGAGGTTTTAAATGAATAGATTCCAAGAGATAAAGGTTACATAAAAAGGGTGTGTTAGGGAGGGAGCTAGGGGCTGATTACTAGATGTCCAAAAGGGGACCAGTGCTCTAAATACTTCCATTTGATCTGACATTTATCTGGCTAAAGGGAAAAATGGAATGGGAAAAGTAATAATAGTCAGCATTTATATGGCCATTCAAGATTCATGAGGTGCTTCACAAATATTATATCATTTTACTTTCTCAGCAACCTTGGGAGATAGGTATTATAATTATTCCTCTTTTACAGAAGAGAAAACCAAGCCAAACAAAAGCCAGGATCAAACATTTAGTTTAGTAGTTTAATGTCTGAGGCAGAATTCAAACTCAAGTTTTCCTGATTCTAAAATTCTTATTCTATCCGCTGCATTTTAATTGATATTCCCACTTCTGCTCTATTCTTCTTTACTTCGAAGCTGTTGACTAGATATTCCATCTTGAGAAACTCACAGTCTGAACTTATAGGATATATCTACTATATCTATATCTATATCTACACACATATATACATTATATACATATATATACATAGAGAGAGAGAGAGAGAGTATAGTATATATGTGTGTGGGAATAGATAGATAGATAGATAGATAGATAGACAGACAGATATAGATATAGGCTATAACAAGCTATAGATTGGCTCAGAGAAGACAAGGATTTTGCCATCGGAGAAGAAATATCAGTGTTATACTGTGTGTGACTTTTTTCTGTTCCAGCATTTTGATCTTCTGTTGTTTGTTGAGTTCCACTCTATGGGAGTGCATTTGCAGGGAATTTCTTGGTCAATATATTGTATATCCCATATCCAATATATTCTCAGCTTCAACGCTGATCCAGTGAAGAGTCTACTCACAGACGAGGCAAAAAAAATTTTTTAAATGGATTTAATTGAACAATCTTAATATTCTAATGGGATACCCATGTTATAAGCAAAGTAGAAGGTCCCCTATATAGCTTAGCCTCTCACCCAGACAGACTCCTATCCCAATGAAGAAAAGGGAACAAAAGTTTGCTTTTCCCTTCCTCAGCTCATTTTATAGTTGAGGAAACCAAGGCAACCAGATATAAGTGTCTGAGACTGTATTTGAACTCAGGAAGACAAGTCTTCCAGATTCTAAGCCCAGAGCTCTACTCACTGCATCAGCCATCACTTGAGAATTATTGCCCAATTGAAGATGATGACAGGGCCCAGGGAGAGTCAAAAA
>JAJPUD010006532.1:113172-127387 GCA_023553655.1 Myrmecobius fasciatus
AGGAGAGGAAGTCTTATGAGAGCTTGCCAATGGCCTCTCTGTGGCCACTTAGATGAGACAGGTAAAAACAACCAGGAAAAATAGCTCAGGAATTATTCACGAGGTGCTAGTGGTCTGCTCCTAAGGCATTCCTCCCAGGCTGATCTGAGCACAAGACAACTGGAAGGTGACTAAGTACCAAAGTACAGCCAGTAGACCCACAGACTAGGAAGGGACTGGTCGAGGGCCAAACCAGCAGGAAGGAGAAGAGGGAAGCCTTTTCCAGATGGCAGCAGCAAGTCTGGGGTAGCAGGGGCAGCTTTAGGGTGGACAGGGAGAGTGGCTGTTAATGGTGTGTCAGCCTATGACTGCTTGCTTGGAGAGCAATTCCAGGAGCCCCTCAAGGGGGGATTCTCTTCAATCTCTCTAGAACTGAGGGGAAGCAGTCAAGGACTCACTGGGGAGATATGCTTCCAGGATTTTGGGGAGTCTCTGGATTTCATTCAAGGACTCTAGCTCTTGTTCCCTTTTCATCCTTGGGATGGGAGTCCGTCTGGGTGAGGGGTTAAGCTATATGGGAGGGCTTTCCACCCTGTTCATCACATAGGCATCCCATTAGACATATTGACTGTTCAATTAAATCCATTAAAAATATATTTTCTTTGTCTGAGTAGACTCTCCACTGGATGGGCATTCAAGCTGAGAACATATTTCCATTTCCCCAAATTTAACCCAACTTGGGATTTCCGGGTCCTTAGAATCCCATTCATTACATAAAAATAGGTCTCCTGAATCTAATTACCTACACAATTCTGCTTTACTTTCAAACTGTTGATTATGTATTCCACTTGAAAAAGCTCAGTCTGAACTTAATTATAAGTTATAGGTAAATGTAACAGAAGGACTTTGTTGAGGTACAAGGAATACCAGCAGGATATTATATATATATATGCACATATATACATGTATATATGCTTCTTTCCCTCCCAATACCACATTGCTCTACTTAAGGATCATCAAATCTTCAAGACAGTTTCAAATGGTAGTGCACACTGAGACCCATGGTGAGTCAAAAAGGACCACTCAAGAGGGGCCTCCATTTTACATTTAGCCTTGGAAAACTTCAGCCTAAGGCACAGAGAGTTTAGGGAATCCACAACTACCACTTGTTACCATTCAGGAAGTTTCCCTAAGAAGACAGAAAAACAGGAACTCCCTCATCCACCCCCTTGCAGACAACAACAAAACCAAACATAAACCCAACAATGCTTGACTGACTCCATCAAATTTTAGGATATGAGAAGCAAACACATTTTCATAATTTATCACTTAAACCAAACAGAATGAATTGTCTTAGGAAGATTCTGAAAATTAGATGGCACAGTGAGATACCAAACAATGAAGTTCTTTCTTGAACTAAACTGCCAAATGTTCCAGCTCCAACGGGCTGGCCACATTGTTTGAATGCCAAACTTAAACTTCTCACAAAGACTATTTTATGGAAAACTGTGTGTGTGTGTGTGTGTGTGTGTGTGTGTGTGTGTGTGTAAGTATACATATATATGTATAAGTATATGTAGGTGTATATAAAAAACAATTTCCTGTTCATTTTGGGACTTTTATCATTGATACTTGACAAAAATATTTTCCCCACTGGGAAGTTTTGTTTCTTCTCCATCATGATTGATTTTATTCAAGCAAAAACTTTTTAAATTTTGGGTGACTGATATTGTCTGTTTTCTCTGTCATGTCAGGGGAGTCCCCAGATCTGCAGACTGGGGTACTTTCCATGGACTTGAGCAGGGATTCTCTGATCCCCTCTCAAAACACATATGCAACCAAGAGACTTTTGATAGATTCCCTGATCCCTGGGACTAGAGTAGTATCAAAGTTAATTGGCTCCCAAGCCAAGAGGGACCAGTTATCTCAGTGGGTGATGAAAACTGTAAAAAAACTCATTTTCCTTTGCTTTTTATGGAGTTAGTGTCAACTTTCCTCTGAACTTCTAGCCAAGGAGAAAGGTGTTCACCCACAAGTTCACCCACTCCTCCATCCTCAACCCAAAATAATTATGGCTACAGGGACCTGGTAGCAAGAACATATGCGGGGGGCGGAGCCAAGATGGCGGAGTGAAAAGGTGACTTTCTGCCTCTCCTCCGATCTTCTCTCAAATCAACAATAAAATAAGCCTCTGAACTGATCTTCAAGTCAACGAACTCAGAAATATTTGGGCACGGCTCTGGAGAACTTCGTATCAGGTTAGTCGGACTCGGACAGAGAGATAAATAGACGACCCCTGTGCAGGCTGGAAGTGAGGGTGGGACTCAGCTCAGCTCATCATGGAAGAAATTCCAAACTCCAAACTCCAAATTCCAAACACCTGGAGTTTATCTGAGGCACTCGGGACACTCTACCCTGATTGGGGGCAGGTGTTCTGACAGACATGCCTTGTTTAAGGAGGAATTCAGATTTAGTCCTAGCCCCCACCGGCCCAGCACCTTAAGTCAACTCGCCGAAGTGCCCCAGGGCAAAGCGTCTTCAGCCGAGGTTTTTTTTTTTCCCCTACTTTAAAGAGATATCCACTCTGTCTAAAAAAAAATGATGAAGAAGCAAAAGAGAGCTCTCACCATAGACAGCTTTTATCAAGGCAAAGAAACGACCTCAGATACAGAGGTTTCTTTAGACAAAAATCAAGAAAAAAACAGCAAGGACCATCACTGGTCCCCGTTTCAAAAGGCCTTTCTGGAAGACTGCATAAAGAACCTCAAAAGAGAGCTGGAGGATAAATGGGAAAATAAACTGAAATCAGTGCAAGAAGGATACAGTATCTTGCAAGAAGGATATGATGCCCTGCAAAAGAGATATGAAAAAGACACCAATTTATTAAAAAATAAAATTAGTGAAGTGGAAAAAGAGTGCAGTGAACAAATTGGCCAGTTACAAAAGGAACTTAAAAAGGTAACTGAAGAAAACAACACTTTAAAAATAAGAATTGAACAAATTCAAGTGAATGACTCACTAAGACTTGAAGAATCAGTCAAACAAAAACAAAAAAATGAAAAATTAGAAGAAAATATGAAATATCTCCTAGGAAAAACAACTGACTTAGAAAATAGATCTAGGAGAGACAATCTAAGGATTATTGGACTTCCTGAAAGCTATGATCAAAAAAAGAATCTAAACATTATCTTCCAGGAAATCCTGAAAGAAAACTGCCCTGAGATGGTAGAATCAAAGGGCAAAATCACCATTGAAAGAATTCACTGATCACCTCCTGAAAGAGACCCCAAAATTAAAACCCCAAGGAATATCGTGGCTAAATTTCAGGACTATAGCACCAAGGAACAGATTCTGCTAGCAGCTAGAAAGAAACAATTCAAATACCGAGGATCAATAATTAGAATCTGTCAGGATCTGTCAGCTTCCACACTGAAGGATCGAAGGGCCTGGAACCAGATATTCCGAAGGGCAAAGGAACTTGGATTCCAGCCAAGAATAACCTATCCAGCTAGAATGAGCATTATCCTCCAGGGAAGAAGATGGTCATTCAATGATATAGGTGAATTTCACCTATTTCTAATGAAAAGACCGGATCTGAACAAAAAATTCGACACCCAAACACAGAACTCAAGAGATGCATAAAAAGGTAAAAAGGAAAGGACTCTTGAGAACTTTATTTTTACTAGGGGGATACTCAAAGTTTGGGGGTATAATTAACTAAATATTACTTTGATAATATGAAAAAGAGAACTAGAGGGGAAAAGGTTGTCATACTGGGGAAAAGAGGGAAAAAGTGGTAAAATAAGATCTAAAAAAAAAGGAGGTAAAAACAAGGTAAAATCACTTGAAGAGGCAAAGAAAACCTAATATAATTGAGAGAAAGAGGGGAGGGAGACGAGCACTGTGTAAATCTTACTCTCATCAGGTTGGGCTCTAAAAGTGTATATCAGACATTCGATTTCACATAGAAACTTGTCTGTTGCTAGAGGGAAGCGGGAGGGAAAGGAGGAAAAGTAAGGGACAAACTAATAGAAGGGAAAATAGAAGAATCAGGGGAAAGGAGTAAAAACAGGGGGAGGGGATCTAAAGGGTGGAGTATTGTTTGGGGGAGGGGGTCATCAAAAGCAAAGTATTGAGGGGGGGAAGGGAGAAAGGGGAAAGGAAAGGGGAGTATTGTTTGGGGGAGGGGTCATCAAAAGCAAAGTACTGAGGTGGGGGGAAGGGAGAAAGGGGAAAGGAAAGGGGAAAACATAACTTGGGTAAATAAGATGGCAGGAAATAAAGAATTAGTTATTCTATCTGTGAATGTGAATGGGATGAACTCTCCCATAAAGCGGAAGCGGATATCAGACTGGATTAAAAACCAGAATCCCACAATATGTTGTCTACAAGAAACACATCTAAAACATAGTGACACATATAGGATGAAGGTAAAAGGCTGGAGCAGGACCTATTATGCTTCAGGTGAACAAAAAAAAGCAGGGGTAGCAATCCTTATCTCAGATCAAGTAAAAGCCAAGATAGATCTAATCAAAAGAGATAAGGAAGGAAACTATATTTTATTAAAGGGTACCATAGATAATGTAGCAATATCTATACTAAATATATATGCACCAAGTGCAATAGCACACAAATTCCTAGGGGAGAAATTAAGAGAGATGCAAGAAGAAATAGACAGCCAAACGATACTAATGGGGGATCTCAACCTTGCTCTCTCAGAATTAGATAAATCAAACTACAAAATAAATAAGAAAGAAACTAGGGAGATAAACCAATTGTTAGAAAAGTTAGGTATGATAGATCTATGGAGAAAGTTGAATGGAGACAGTAGAGAGTTTACTTTTTTCTCAGCAGTCCATGGAACCTATACAAAAATTGACCATGTATTAGGGCATAAAAACCTTAAAATCAAATGCAGAAAGGCAGAAATAGTAAATGCATCCTTTTCAGATCATGATGCAATAAAAATCACATGCAATATAAGGCCAGGAGAAAATAAACCAAAAGGTAATTGGAAGTTAAATAATCTAATCCTGAAGAATGAATGGGTGAAAGAGCAAATCATAGACACAATCAATAATTTCATCCAGGAGAATGACAATAAGGAGACAACATACCAAAATTTGTGGGATTCGGCCAAAGCGGTTTTAAGGGGCAATTTTATATCTCTAGATGCTTACTTGCATAAAATAGAGAAAGAAAAGATCAATGAATTGGGCTTATTATTAAAAAAAACTAGAAAAAGAACAAATTAAAAACCCTCAATTAAATACCAAATTGGAAATTCTAAAAGTAAAAGGAGAAATTAATAAAATCGAAATTAAGAAAACTATTGAGTTAATAAATAAAACTAAGAGTTGGTTCTATGAAAAAACCAACAAAATAGATAAGCCTTTAGTTAATTTGATAAGAAAAAGGAAAGAGGAAAATCAAATTGTTAGTCTCAAGAATGATAAGGGAGAACTTTCCTCCAATGAAGAGGAAATTAAAGCAATAATTAGGAGTTACTTTGCCCAACTTTATTCCAGTAAGTTTGAAAATCTGAATGAAATGGAGGAATATCTACGAAAATATAGATTGCCGAGGTTAACAGAAGAGGATATAAATTATTTAAATAGTCCCATATTAGAAAAAGAAATAGAACAAGCCATTATCCAACTCCCTAAGAAAAAATCTCCAGGGCCAGATGGATTTACATGTGAATTCTACCAAACATTCAAAGAACAATTAATTCCAATACTACACAAACTATTTGAGAAATTAGGGACAGAAGGTATACTGCCAGAATCCTTCTATGAGACCGATATGGTGCTGATAGCTAAACCAGGTAGGGTAAAAACAGAGAAAGAAAACTATAGACCAATTTCCCTAATGAATATTGATGCAAAAATTTTAAATAAGATTTTAGCAATGAGATTACAGAAAGTCATCCCCAGGATAGTACACTATGACCAAGTAGGATTTATACCAGGGATGCAGGGCTGGTTCAATATTAGGAAAACTATCAGCATAATTAATTATATTAATAACCAAATTAACAAAAACCATATGATTATCTCAATAGATGCAGAAAAAGCCTTTGACAAAATCCAACACCCTTTCCTATTAAAAACACTAGAGAGTATAGGAATAAATGGGCTTTTCCTTAAAATGATCAGTAGCATCTATTTAAAACCATCAGCAAGCATCATATGTAATGGAGACAAACTAAAACCATTCCCATAAGATCAGGAGTGAAACAAGGCTGCCCACTGTCACCATTACTATTTAATATTGTATTAGAAATGTTAGCTTTAACAATAAGAGAAGAAAAAGAGATAAAAGGAATCAGAGTAGGTAACGAAGAAACCAAATTATCACTCTTTGCAGATGACATGATGGTATACTTAGAGAACCCTAGAGACTCAACTAAAAAACTACTAGAAACAATTCACAACTTTGGCAAAGTTGCAGGATTCAAAATTAATCCACATAAATCATCAGCATTTTTATATATTACCAACAAAGTTCAGCAGCAGGAGATACAAAAAGAAATTCCATTCCAAATAGCAGATGATAGGATAAAATATTTGGGAATCTATCTGCCAAGGAAAAGTCAGAAACTATACGAACTAAATTACAAAACACTTTCCACACAAATAAAATCAGACCTAATCAATTGGAAAAATATTAAGTGCTCATGGGTAGGCAGAGCGAACATAATAAAAATGACAATACTACCCAAACTAATCTACTTATTTAGTGCCATACCAATCAAACTCCCAAGAAATTATTTTACAGATCTAGAAAAAATAGTAGCAAAGTTCATTTGGAAGAACAAAAGGTCAAGGATTTCAAGGGGATTAATGAAAAAAAAGGCAGATGAAGGTGGCCTTGCTGTACCAGATCTAAAACTATATTACAAAGCAGCGGTCATCAAAACCGTTTGGTACTGGATAAGAAATAGAGCAGTGGATCAGTGGCACAGGATAGGTTATCAGGACAACCTAGGCATTAACCTTAACAATCTAGTGTTCGATAAACCCAAAGACCACAGCTTTTGGGATAAATACTCTCTATTTGGCAAAAACTGCTGGGAAAATTGGAAACTAGTGTGGAAGAAATTAGGGCTTGACCCATACCTAACACCACATACCAAGATAAGATCTAAATGGGTTCATGATCTAGATATAAAGAGGGACTTTGTAAGCAAGTTAGAGGAACGTAATATAGTTTATCTCTCAGACCTGTGGAGGTGGAACAAATTTATGTCCAAAGAAGACTTGGAACTCCTAATTGAACACCAGATGGATAATTTTGACTATATTAAGTTAAAAAATTTCTGTACAAACAAAACAAATGCAGACAAGATTAGGAGGGAAGCATCTAATTGGGAAACCATCTTTACATTCAATGGTTCTGATAAAGGCCTCATTTCTAAAATATATAGAGAATTGTCTCATATATATAAGAATTCAAGCCACTCTTCAATAGATAAATGGTCAAGGGATATGAACAGACAATTTTCAGATGAGGAAATTAAAACCATCTCTAGTCATATGAAAAGTTGCTCCAAATCACTATTGATCAGAGAAATGCAAATTAAGACAACTCTGAGATACCACTACACACCTGTCAGATTGGCTAAAATGACAGGAAAAGATAACGATGAATGTTGGAGGGGATGTGGGAGGGCTGGGACACTAATACATTGTTGGTGGAACTGTGAACGGATCCAACCATTCTGGAGAGCAATTTGTCAAACTGTGCATACCCTTTGACCCAGCAGTGTTTCTACTGGGCCTATATCCCAAAGAGATCTTAGAGGAGGGAAAGGGACCCACATGTGCAAGAATGTTTGTGGCAGCCCTTTTTGTAGTGGCTAGAAACTGGAAACTGAAGGGATGCCCATCAATTGGAGAGTGGCTGAATAAATTATGGTATATGAATGTTATGGAATATTATTGTTCTGTAAGAAACGACCAGCAGGACGATTTCAGAGAGGCCTGGAGAGACTTGCATGAACTGATGCTGAGTGAAACGAGCAGAACCAGGAGATCATCATGCACAGCAACAACAGTATTACATGATGATCAATTCTGATGGACGTGGCTCTCTACAATAAAGAATTGTCTCAAACCAGTTCCAGTTATTCACTGAGGAAAACCATATACACCCAGAAAGAGGGACATGAAATATGGGCCACAACGTAACATTTTCATGATCTCTATTGACATTTGCTTGCATCGTGTTGCCTTTCTCTGATTCTTTTTTTTTTCTTGTAGATAGGATTTTTCTTGCATAACTTCTCAAGCATTTCAACATTATTAACATGTAGTGGACTTCCTGCCATCTAGGGGAGGGGAGGGGACTGGGGGTAAAATTTGTATTGGAAAGCTTTGTAAAGATCAAGGTTGGGGAACTACCCATACATGTTATACAAATAAAAAGCTTAATATATATATAAAAAAAAAGAACATATGCACATGTGAATGAACTTAAGACACAACCAAAAGTCCTTTGCTGCCTTTTTTGTTTCATGGTTATTTTTGTCCCTGAGCACCAGTGATCGTGAGAAATGGACATTCTCATGCTTGTGTGCTTCTTTTTAAGAACACCTGGATTCCTGAGTTCACAATGACTCTCCAACATGAGATGATACTTGCAACTACATCAAATCCTGGAGGAAGAGATGACTATCAACATGATCATCCTAAATCTAAAGCGACCAAAGGTTCATACCAGACTGACACAAGTTCTGGACTTTGTTGCTAGGATGTTGCAGATCCAAAGCAAGTGTGAGAAATCTGTTCAACAGCCCTACAAATTTATCTTTACCTCTAAAAGAGTAACAATGGGTTATATTTATTTAATGTTTTAAGTATTTGTTAATGTTTACTTTTGAGTTATATTTTAAACATTTTAGTTGTGATGGAGGAAATAAATAGATATTCTGTATCTGACATCTATTTTGTACAGTGAGAACTTTTTCAAAGAAGAGATTATGAGAGTCCTTTTGGGAAGACCCAAATAGATGTAAGCTCTATCTATCTAAGCAATTGTTAAAGGTTTTCTCTAGAAATCTACTTAAAGGTGGGGGCATAAGAAAGCAGAATATATGAGGGGACTTTGATCATATCTTTTTGGGGTCAGGCCATCATAAGCATAAATACAGTTTTTATGTGAGGTCAGAACAAGATCTCCTTGCAGGAAGGGACCTCCTGGAATAGGGGTCTTTATGATCATTTAGTCAATATTTGTCTTGCTAAAATAATAAAACTTGAGAGAAGGAAAATTTGCCATGTTGTTTTATTATTAATGTTTCATTTTTTAATCTAAAGAGAAAGAGATTTGTTTTCAGAGATTTTAACAATAAACAGTAGGGCAGAGAGAACAAAAAATAGTCATCTGGAAAACAAGTAATCAGCCCAACACTCATACTCTCCTTGAATTGTTAGACATAAGAAGTCCTCAACAGATGTAATTCTGTCTTGACTAAAGATCATACCCATCTGGTTTAATTACTACCTTTCCTTTTTATGGAGCAAGGGTGAATGATTGTGAGTTTCTGCATTTATAATCAGAGGCTGAAACAGATGCTGAAGTTTTAGTTGAAAAGGATGTGTGTCTATTACAACAACCTGCAATATGCTCTCCAAGGACTATTTACCATCTATATTCTATAAACTTAGTAACAGGGTATTTATTCATAGGAGTACTCAATGGTCTTGGGTATAAATTAAGCAGTGAATTCAAGGAACATTGGAGGTTACATTTCACAAGGTCATCTCAGGAAGCACAACACATATATTGAGGGGTCATTGATCTCAATAATTTCACTAGTCTTTCATTTCCTTGATCATGCATCTAAAAATTGCTCATTCCCCTAATATGGGCTTATTTATTCCAGTACAAGATTGTAGCAATAACATTTTGGTATTTCTACTTAATTAGGATCCATGGGGGAAAATTCACAGACGTGTTTCCAAAGTCCAAGGATGAGGTTAGATTATGGGATATAGTATGTGTACATTTGTTAGTGTATAGGATATATCACTTAGAAGTGGGGATAAAAAATAATAATAAATGATATTTGTTTACATTTAAAGTCCTAAGTATGTTTTGTTCCCATTATGATTTAAGCACCATGACACCCCTGGGAGATAGAAACTACAGGTATCATTATACCTAGTTTATAAAAGAGAAAGCTGAAATTCAAAGGGATCGATTAAGTAACTTCCCCATGGTTGATCACACAGATAATATATCAAAGCCTGAATATGAAACTTGATCTTTCTAACAAGTTCATTTCTCTATCCATTAAAGCCATGTTGTTTCTTAAAGATCACAGAATTATGCCCCAAATAAGGTCAATTAACTAAATGAAAATTTTCATTCCATGCATCTATCTATTCAACAAATATTGACTAGTGTCTATTAGAAAAATACAAGGCACTATCTATGATCATTGTTTCATCTGACTGACTAGTAAAAATAAATACACTGGGAGGGGGATTTCAGAATTTATGCATTTGAATAGATTATGACCCAGTGAATACTTTAAAGCAGGTAGATTTTTCTGTGAGGTCTCATAATATAAAAAAGCAAATAAGACTCAATTCCTCTGCTTCCAATCTATTAGAATAAGTCAGGTATATCTATCTATCTATCTATCTATCTATCTATCTATCTATCTAGAAAGAGAGAGAGAGAGAAAGAGAGAGAGAGAGAGAACAATATAGAATATGATTCATTTATCAAAGAGGTACAAAGTTCTTTGAGCATTCTGAGGAGCCATAGGAAATATTTAACTTTGTGTAGGAGTGTCTCAAAATAGTCTTCTTAGAGAAGTTCTCTGGATGAAATCAGAAATGTAATATGTTTAGGAAATAGTCTATTCCATAAAGAACAAAGCAAACCTTCCATAAATATTTCACTAGTGCTTATATAATGTTTTAAAAGGGTTTTTCAAATTATTTTATTTTGATAAAAACCATAAAAGGAAGGTATTATTATTGTCTCTATTATTATTATCTAAATTTACAGATAAGGAAACTGAGGCAGATGACAGTCAAGAGTCACATAATTCATAAGTACCTGAGGTCTTATTTGAACTTAGGTGTTCAATACGTGAACTTAGGTGTTTATCTCAAAATCAGCTACTTGTGCTGAAAGACAGGAGAAGCTATGATAGCTTCTCATATGATGTCTCAAAAAGCATTAATTAATCAGGAGTTAATACAAGTTGCTTGAAGCTTAAGAACTTCTGGAGGAGATACTTGAGTATAAAGAGAAAGAAACTTCCCAATCCCAAGAAATACCCCAAAAAGTACCTAAATCCCAAGCACCAAAAAAAAAAAAAAAATGTCAATGATATACACAGCTTAATTGAACTTCCCATTCTTTCTCCAACTTGTGGTAAAGATTAAATGAGATAACATGCTTTTGTGACAACAAACTTTTGTAAGCTCTAAATCATTATGTAAATTCCAGCTATATTTGTATAATCCTAAAGATGGCTCATACTTGCCTTTCCCCATTTGAACCTATTTTTTTAATATAATTTTTCTGTGTAACATTTATTCATTTCCATCCCAATTTACAGGAAAACTGATGTCCTAAAAGAATCATAGCATGTCATCATTAGAAGAGATTTCAGAGACATACCTGAAAGAAAGAGTTCTTGATATCATATTCATTCTACAAATTATTCAATTTCTGCCTGGAGGCTTATAATGAAGGAGAAATGAGTAAAGGAATAGAGTAATGGGCAAAAATTGAAAAAAATAAAATCAGGAAAGACTTCTAAGGACAAGCTTCCTAAATAATTAGATCTGTCCAAAAGAGTGGGTGAAGAAACTGTCTCAGAAGGTCTTATGATTTCTGGGATCAACAAGAATAAGGCAAATTCCTTTTCTCTAATATCAACATTTAAATGCCTTAAGGCAATCATCATGGTTCCCCTAAGCCATTTCTTCTGTAACTTGAATATGTCCCATTTATTTCAACTTTTCCTTTTATAACCTGAACTTGAGGTCTTTATCATTTTGATTGTCACCTGTCAACCTTTCATTGTTACTACAAAAATTTGATAGCTAGAACTGAACACTGTAGATGTTATATGACCAAGGGAAGCTACCGCAGGAACATCACCTCCACAGCCTAAAATAATATAGCAACAACTAGCATTAACCAAGGGAAGAAAGTGGCCAAGAAAAGTATAGACTATATTTTCAGAGAGTTGAGGGCTTTTTCTTGTTTCATTTTTAGAGATGCTCCCTTTAGACCTGCACCAGCTTCCTATTTTTTCCTTTGCTTCAGTTTCAATCTTTATAAATTGTGATTAGTTTTTGTGATTCGCTCTGTAGAGCCCACATTCAATAGTCAACATATTGTAATGAAAGACACATGAGGCTAGTATTCCAGTCCCAGTTCTGACACTTTTTAGCAATGTGATCTTATACAAATCACGTCACCTAGCTAACTAAGCCTGTTTTGCTCCCTGTGAAATGAGAGATTAGGAATAAATAATCATTTTTTTAAGGACTAAATAATCTTTAAAGTCACTTCTGTTGCTTAGATTTTGTGATACAAAGTCATCCAGATGGAATTTTTTAAGACTATATTTTAAACGACTTAATAAAAAAAAAGAAAAAAATTATAAAGACCCAGAGACTTACTGTGAGATGTTTGTAAAGATTGTGTCAATTTCCTTTCATTCATAAACAACCACCACCCTCAAATGACTGGTTTTGGCATTGGTCCCTGTTGACAGTAGTTGCAAAATAGGGTTAGTGAAAGCAGTCATCCTGGAATTTCACGGGCCCTTATCTCCAGCCACCAGACCTTGAGATCAGTAGCAAGCTGTCAGGCCGCCAGAATAACAATGTCATTGTGCTGAGAGCTCCAAGTAGCTCTGGGTTTCAGTTTTGGCTAAAATTCTAGCTAGATTCTGTTTTGCCAAATGTGATAATGGCTAAACTCAAAAGCAAATCTGAACACAAGATAAAAAACAAATATGATTTCATCCAAAACAAAATTCAAATCCACATTGTAAAAGTCAAAGATATTGATGTGAAATGATAAAAGAGAATATATAGATGGAAAACCAACAAACAACAAGTCAACAATATAACCTTCTCATCAGGAAATTAGTTGAATGCTTCATATGCAGTCCTATCCGTCACACATTGTGAAAATATTTGGAGCTGGGAGCTAAATAAATATGGGTTTTTGGTGTGGGCTAATTTTCATAGTTGAACAGGCTTTGGGAAACAGGATTGAATTCTATATCTAGGGGGAAGAAGAGGATCAGAAAGCTGACCTTGAGGATGATGCAGAATGAGAGAGACAACAGGTGAGAGGCTCAGTTAGGACCTAGCTTGGTTCCTTAAGCTGAATTTTTCAACTATGTATCTATCAGTCTACAATAGAAAGAGTGTTAGAGAGGCAGACACCAAAAAACTAAAAAAAAACAGTGATAATCTAATGTGACAGTATAGATGTAAAATTCAGGAACAAGGTTTTTTAGGGAGACTGGATTGGATGTTCTTCCTATTCATGTTTTACCATGTTTTCATTGGGTCAATCTAGTCTTTGTATATCTGTCCTCTCTATTTCACCTTATCCATATGGGTATAAGGAAAAGCAATCATACTGTTTTGGTCATTGAAAGGAGAATCTGACCCTTTTAAGGATGTTATCTCTTTAAGAAGTATTGTTTCATATTGGATTACTTGCCATTTAGGGGAAGTGTTAAGAGGAAGGGAGGGAAAAATTTGCAGCACAAGATTTTGCAATGATCAATATTGAAAAATTATCCATGCATATATTTTGAAAAAAAACTGTAATAAAAAAGTATTGTTCTAAATTTTCTTGATTAATGTATGACACTATATTAAAAGCCACCAAAGGGAAAAAAAAGGCTTTAATTCAAATCTGGACCAATTCTTCCTACCTCTATGTGAATAGTGAGATTTGGAAAGGAGGATGGACAAACCTGGAAGGTTTATTGAGGTGCTATAAACTTTTTTTAAAATTTTATTTTATTTGCAAAACATATGTATGGGTAATTTTTCTTTTTTTTTTAATTTTTTTTTAATTTTTTTTAAGCTTTTTATTTGTATAACATATGTATGGGTAGTTCCCCAACCTTGATCTTTACAAAGCTTTCCAATACAAATTTTACCCCCAGTCCCCTCCCCTCCCCCAGATGGCAGGAAGTCCACTACATGTTAATAATGTTGAAATGCTTGAG